>VBSM01000662.1:821911-846799 GCA_008086735.1 Cheirogaleus medius
AGTTATCAGCCCTTTATCGGATGTGTAGCTTGTGAAAATTTTCTTCCATTCTGTAGGTTGTCTGTTTGATCTCATGATAGTTTCCTTGGCTGTATAAAAGCTTTTTAATTTGATCAGGTCCCATTTATTTGTTTTTGTTGATTCTGTGATTGATTTTGTGGTCCTCTTCGTAAATTCTTTCCCTAGGTGATGTCTACAAGAGTTTCTCCAATATTTTCTTCTAGAATTCTTATAGTTTCATGCATTAGGTGTAAGTCTGTTATCCATTGTGTGTTGATGTTTGTGAGAGATGAAAGGTGCAAATCCTGTTCCAGTCTTCTACATGTGGCTATCCAATTTTCCCAGAACCATTTATTGAATAAGGATTCTTTTCCCCAGTGTATGTTTTTGTCTGTTTTGTAAAAGATTAGATGGCTATATGAGGATTGATTTATATCTGGGTTCTCAGTTCTGTTCCAATGGTCTATGTCTCTGGTCTTGTGCAAGTACTATGCTGTTTTAGTTACTATAGCTGTAGTATAGCTTGAAGTTTGATAAATTGATGCCACTCAATTTTTTCTTTTTGCATAAGATTGCTTTTGCTATATGGGGTCTTTTCTCATTCCATATGAAGTGTAGAATTATTTTTTCTATATCTATAAGAAATGATGTTGGCATTTTAATGAAGATTGCATTGAATATGTATCACATTGGTTAGTATAGATATTTTAACAATGTTGATTCTGCCAAGCCATGAGCATGGTGTGGTTTTCCACTTGTTTATGTCCTCTGCTATTTCCTTACTCAGTGTTTCATAATTATCCCTGTAGAGTTCTTTCACCTCCTTAGCTAAATATATTCCTAGGTATTTTATTTTCTTTGTTGCTGTTGTGAAGGGTATTGAGTCTTTCATTTGATTCTCAGTTTGACTGTCGTTGACATATAGGAATACTACTGATTTGTGTGCATTGATTTTGTAACCTAAGACTTTGCTGAATTTGTTTATCAATTCCAGTAGTCTCATGGCAGAATCTTTGGGGTTTTCTAGATATAAGATCATATCATCAGCAAAGAGCTATAGTTTGACCTCTTCTGCCCCCATTTGGATGCCCTTGATTTTCTTCTGTTGTCTGATTGCTCTGGCTAGGACTTCTAGCACTATGTTAAAAGAAGCAGTGATAGAGGGCAACCTTGTCTGGTTCCAGTTCTAAGCAGGAATGCTTTAAATTACTCCCTATTCAGGATGATGTTGGCTATGGGTTTGTCATATATGGCTTTTATCATTTTTAGGCAAGTCCCATCTCTGCCTATTTTGTTAAGCATTCTTATCATAAAAGGGTGCTGAAATTTGTCGAATGCATCTTCTACATCTATTAAGAGGATCATATGGTCTTTGTTTTTACTTCTATATATGTGGTGAATTACTTTTATAGATTTGCATGTGTTGAACCATCCCTGTATCTTTTGGTCATGATGGATTATTTTTTTGATAAGCACCTGAATTCAGTTTGCTAAGATTTTCTTGTGAATTTTTGCATCTATATTCATAAGGGATATTGGCCTGTAGTTTTCTTTTTTTGTTGCGTCCTTTCCTGTTTTGGTATCAGGGTGATTTTGTCTTCATAAAATGTGTTGGGGAGGATTCCATCCTTCTCGATGCTGTGGAATTATTTCTGCAGGATAGGCACCAGTTCTTCTTTGTAGGCGTGGTAAAATTTGGGTGTGAAACCATCCGGTCTGTGACTTTTCTTTTTAGGAAGGTTTTTTATTGCTGTTTCACACAGCCTCCCTCGGCTCAACCAGGAAAAAATAGAATTCATGAACAGACCAATATCTAGTACTGAAATTGAAACAGCGATAAAGCCTTTTTTATCTTGATATCTGCCACACTCAAGAAAGCAGCACTTTACATGTAAAATGCACACATGCCAGCTTCTTGGGATATTCCTAATTCCTCCACTTGTTGGTTTACCTTGTCATTAAATATTCAGATAAAATCAGCTTAAAATCCCATTACCTTGTTGCTCCCAATCTTCCTGGGAATCCTCAGAAGCCTATATTGTATAGTAGTTGAGAAAATCAGACTCTAGAAACAGACCATCTGGATCCAAATCCTGGTTCTACCATTTATTAATTATGCAACTTAGGAAAATTATTGACTCTCTTTGTGCTTCAGTGTCCCCATTTTTGAAATAGGATGATGGTAATAACAGCCCTTGCCTTGTAGCATTGTTATATGAATTCAGTGAGTTAATATATACAAGCCATTTACAACAGGTCCTTATACACAGTGCTATCAAAGCATTAGGTATGTCTTATATTTCATCTGTTGAACCCTTGACTCCAAATTCTTGCTTCTGGTGATGTTTTGGCCTTGGCTGCAGAGGGTTCAGTTAATTAATCACAGACTTCCATGTATGGCACACTTTCTTCATTGGTCCATAAAGTCTCCTCTTTCATTGTATTTATTAATTCATGTTTTCCACTCTCATTCTCCTCTCTCCCTCCATATACACCTTATGTACCTATTTATTTGCATGTATTCTTGTAAAATTTTTATGGCTTCTTTGCATAATATTATAGATAATGATTCCTTCTTTATCGATGTTGTGGAATAATTTCTGCAGGATAGGCACCAGTTCTTCTTTGTAGGTCTGGTAAAATTTGGTTGTGAAACCATCTCTTTTGGGACTTTTTTTTAGGAAGGTTTTTTATTGCTGCTTCAGTTTCAGTACTTGATATTGGTCCATTCAGGAATTCTATTTCTTCCTGATAGACTAGACTTGGTCTAGTAAAGTTTTCTATTTCTTCTTGATTCAATCTTGGTAAGATATATTTTTCTAGAAATTTATCCATTTCCTCTAGGTTATCCAATTTGTTGGCATAGTTGTTCATAATAGTCCCTCATGATCCTTTTTTCTGAAATATCTGTCATAATGTCTTCCATTTTCATTTCTGATTTTATTTATTTGTGTCTTCCCTCTTTATTTCTTAGTCTAGCTAGGTATTTGTCAATTTTTTTTCAAAAAACCAACTCTTAGTTTTATTGATTTTTCTATGGTTTTTCTATTCTCTATTTATTTCTGTTCTTATCTTTACTATTTCCTTCCTTCTGTGAACTTTGGGTTTAGTTTGTTCTTTTTTTTAGCTCCTTGATGAGTAATGTTAGGCTATTTATTTAAGATTTTTTCTCTTTTTTAATGTAGGCATTTATTGTTATAAATTTCCCTCTTAGAATTGCTTTTGCTGCATCACATAGCTTTTGGTATGTTGTGTTTCCATTGTTGTCTCAACATATTTTTATATTTTCTTTTTTATTTCTTCTTTGACCCATTGGTTGTTCAGGAGCATGTTGTTTAGTCTTCACATATTTTTGAATTTTCTAAGATTCCTCCTGTTATTTATTCTAGTTTTATACCGTTTTGGTATACAGTACCATACAGTACTAGGTATGATTACAATTTTCTTGAACTTGTTAAGACTTGTTTTATGGCCTAATATATGGTCTGTTCTGTAGAATATTCCATGTGCACTAGAGAAGAATGTATATTCTGCTGCTGTTTGATAGAAAGTTTCATATATGTCTGTTATGTCCATTGGTCTAAAGTGCAGTTCAAGTTCAATATTTCCTTATTAATTTTCTGTCTAGTAGATCTATCCATTGTTGAAAATTGGTATGGAAGTCCTTGCTATCTGTTTCTCCCTTCATGTCCATTAATATTTGTTTTATATATTTAGATGCTCTGATATTAAGTGCATACATATTTACAATTGTATTGACCTTTTGATGAATTAGCCCCTTTATAATTAAATAACAGCCTTCTTTATTTCTTGTGACAGTTTTTGACTTGGAGTCTTTTTTATCAGAAATAAATATAGCCATCCTGCTCTCCTTTGGTTGCTATTAGCATGGAATATCTTCTTCCACTCCTCACTTTTAACCCATATAACCTTAAAGCTAAAATGGGTCACTTGTAGGCAGCACATCATTGGATCTTATTTTTTAATCCATTCAGCCACTCTATGTCTTTTGACTGGAGATTTTAATCCATTTATATTCAAGGTTATGAGGCCTCAGCTCCTTGTCATCTTGGGTTTTGGTGCTTGTGGGCTAAGACCCCAGCTGACCTCACACGTGGTCCAGCTCAGTCCAAATGACCACCCCATGTCCTCTTCCTGCTTTTGTTGGACTAGGCTGGCCAGCAGGAGCCCCCTTGGCAGAGGCTAGTAATAAAGGATCCTAAATCAAGGTGGTGCCTGACAGGGATGAAGGTTGCTGAGTCAGGAACTGGGCCAGTCCTGGATGCCAGACTGACTGGGACACTCCTGCCAGGTGTTGGCCATCTTATTTGATATGTAAGGATGTACTCTTGTCATTTTGTTAATTGTGTTCTGGTTGTTTTGTAGCTTCTTCATCCCTCTCTTCCTCTCTTGATGTCTACCTTTGTGATTTGGTGATTTTCTGTAGTGCCAAGCTTTGATTCCCTTCTCTTTCTCATTTGTGTATCTACTGTAGCTTTTTGCTTTGTGGTTATTATAGGGCTTACATAAAACATCTTACAGTTATAATTGACTATTTTAAGTTGATAACAACTTAACTTTGGTTGCATACGATTGCTCTAGACTTTTACTCTACCCCCACAATTGATGCTTTTGTTGTCACAATTTACATCTTTTTATATCATATATTCCTTAACAACTTACTGTAGATACAGTTATTTTTGACCACTTTGACTTTTAGTCATTCTGGCCAAAATGTAGCTGTTTATGTGTTGTTTGGGTTGTTTTTTATGGTGGGGGGATGAACATTAAACACCTTGGCCATCTTGCGGATGTCCCCAGACTTTTACAGTCTCTGAGTTTTATACCTGTTTAGAAAAGCCTTTGTAATTCTATTTTTGTATGTGATGTTTTCTTCTAGTACATTTATAGGCACTTTTATGTTAAAGTACAAGACCCAATTTTAATTAAATTTAATCTAAGGTACAAGATAGGTTTCAGCTAATTTTCTTTGAAGTCACCAGCTGGCTGCTCTAACCTCATTAATTGAATCATTCTTTTTCCCCCCCATTAATTTGTAATTCCCCTTTTATTCTATATTAAATTCCATATGTATTTGATCCTATTTTTAGACATATTTTTCTCCATTATTTTGTCAATACCAAACTCTTATTTACTGTAGTTTTCTGATATATTTTAATATTGGGAAAGTTGGTCTCTGTTTTTTAATTTCCCTGAATTTGCCTAGCTTTACCAGTGTTAAAGCAAAATTAAAATGGAGTCCAGACCTAACAAATTCCTCAGTAAACAAAGCCAACTATGCCTTAAAAATAGCCTTAGACTTGCTTAAACTGCAAACATAGTGAAACTAAACTTGAGTCATTTTTGGTAAATGTTTATGTCAGCAAAACTAAAATTAACCTCAGCCAATCATACGTAGCCAACTAACATGATTATGTAACTAGAAATTTTACAAAAAGGAGAACCAAAAAGGCAACTTTGTAACTGTAACCAAATAATTTTTTCATTTTGCTTCCTCATTTTCCCAATAAATATTTGCCCCTGATGTTTCAGCACCAGAACACTAAACCTCTTTTAGTCTGGTGTTCTTCCATTTATGAATGGTTTCTTACTCAAATAAACTCTTTAAAATTTTATTGTGCCTCAGACTTTTCTTAAACACAATATTTTTACTTCTGATAAATTTTATATGCATTTTCTCAAATTTACAAAGGAAATTCTTTTGGTCTTTAGATTTATAGAATTTATAGATTCATTTGAGAAAAACTGGCATTCTTCCCAAATCAGTATTTCCCCATTTAGTATAATGCTAACTGTGACTCTGTCATATATGACTTTCATCATGTTGAGGTAAGTTTCTTCTATATCCAGTTTTTTGAGTTTTTATCATGAAGAGATGTTGGCTTTTATCAAATGCTTTTTCAGTATCAACTGAAATGATCATATGGTTTTTGTTCTCGTTCTGTTGATATGATGTATCACATTGATTGATCTGCATATGTTGAACCATCCTTGCATCCCTGGGATGAATCCCACTTGATCATGATAAATAAACTTTTTGATGTGCTGTTGAATTCAGTTTACTAGTATTTTGTTGAGGATTTCTGCATCCATCTATGTTCATCAGAGATATTGGCCTGTAGTTTTTGTTGTTGTGTCTTTGTCTGATTTGATATCAAGGTGATACAGGCCTCATAGAATGAGTTTGGGAGTATTGCCTCCTCCTCAATTTTTTGGAATAGTTTAAGTAGGATTGTTATTAGTTCTTCTTCGAATGCTTGGTGGAATTCAGCAGTGAGGCCACCAGTCCTGGGATTTTCTTTGACAGGAGACTTTTTTTATTATTGGCTCTATCTCATTACTTGTTATTGGTTTATTCAGGGTTTTTATTTTTTCCTGGTTCAATCTTGGTAGGTTTATGTGTCTAGGAATTTATCCATTTCTTCTGGGTTTTCCAATTTATTGGCATATAGTTGCTCATGGTAATCTCTAATGATCCTTTGGATTTCTGCAGTCTCAGTTGTAATGTCTCCTTCATCTCTGCTTTTACTTACTTGGGTCTTTTCTCTTTTTCTTTGTTAGTCTGGCTAAGGGGGTGTAAATTTTATTTATCTTTTTTAAAAACCAACTTTTTGTTAGTTTGTATTTTTTCTATTTCATTTATTTCTGCTCTGGTTTTTTTTTTTAGACAGAATCTCACTCTGTTGCCCGGGCTAGAGTGCCGTGGCATCAGCCTAGCTCACAGCAACCTCAAACTCCTGGTCTCAAGCAAACCTTCTGCCTCAGCCTCCCGAGTAGCTGGGACTACCGGCATGTGCCACCATGCCTGGCTAATTTTTTTCTAAATATTTTTAGTTGTCCAGCCAATTTCTTTCTATTTTTTCAGTAGAGACATGGGTCTCACTCTTGCTCAAGCTGGTCTCAAACTCTTGAGCTCAAACTATCCACCCACCTTGGCCTCCCAGAATGCTAGGATTACAGGCGTGAGCTACCGTGCATGGTCCATGATTTCAATTTTTTTAAAAAAACTTTTAGGACTTGTTTTGTGGCCAAGCATATAGTATATCCTTGAGAATGATCCATAAGCTAAAAAGAAGAAAATGTATTCTGAAGCTGTTGGATGAAATATTCCATAAATATCAATTAGGTCAATTTCTTCTATAGCGAAGATTAAGTCCAATGTTTCTTTGTTGATTTTCTGTCTGGACAATCTGTCCAATGGTGAAAGTGGAGTGTTGAGGTTTCCAATGATTATTGTATTGGATCTATCTCTCTCTTTAGCTGTGATAATCTTTGCTTTATATATCTGGGTGCTACAGTGTTGGATGCATATATATTTAGAATTGTTATATTCTCTTACTGAATTTACCCCTTTATCATTATATAATGACCTTCTTTGTCTATTTTTACAGTTTTTGTCTTGAAATCTGTTTTATCTGATATAAATATAATTACTCCTACCCGTTTTTGGTTTCCATTTGCATGGAATATCTTTTCCCATCCCTTTATTTTCAGTCTATGTGTGTCTTTATAGGTGAAGTGGGTTTCTTGCAGACAATATATAGTTGGCTCTTGCTTTTCATCCATTCAGCCCATCTATGTCTTTTGATTAAAGAATTTAGTCCGTTCACAATGTTATTATCAATAGGTAAGGACTTAATGCTGTCATTTTGTTATTTGATTTCTGGTTGTTTTGTGTTCCTTTCTTTTTTTCTTCCTTTCTTCCTGTCTTTCTTTGTTAAAAGTGATTTTCTCTGGGAGTGTGTTTTAATTTCTTGCTGTTTATTGTTTGTGTATCTGCTGTAGGTTTTTTGATTCGAAGTTACCATGAGGCTTACAAAAAACATTTTATAACCAGTTATTTTAAATGCATGATAACTGTGCTTACAAACAAACAATCAATGAGAAATGTATTAGAAATTCTCCCCTTTAACTCCATCTCCCCCTTTAACTTTTTGTTGTTTCCATCCATATCGTTTTATACTATCTATCTCTCAAAAAGTTGTTGTAGTCATTTTTGCTAGGTTTATCTTTAAGTCTTCCTACTCAATATATAAGTGGTTTATACATAACAGTTACAGCAATAAAGTATTCTATATTTGTGTACTTACTGTTACCAGTGAGTTGTATACCTTCAGATGATTTCTTATTGTTTATTAATGTCCTTTTCTTTCATATGGAAGAACTCCTTTGGTATTTCTTCTAAGATAGATCTATTGTTGATCAAATCACTCAGTTTTTGTTTGTCTGGGAAAGTGTTTATTTCTCTTTCATGTTTGAAGGATATTTTTGCAGGACTTAATATTCTAGGGTTAAGGTTTTTTCCTTCAGCACTTTGAATATGTCATGTCACTCTCTCTTGGCCTATAAAGTTTCCACTGAGAAATCTCCTGCTAGATATATTGGAGCTCCTTTATATGTTATTTTTTTTCTTTTTTATTGCTTCCATTAGGACCTTTTCTTTATCCATGACATCTGGGAGTTTGATTATTAAATGCCTTTATGTAGTCTTGTTTAGGGTAAATCTGCTTGGTGTTCTATGACCTTCTTGTACCTGGATAGTGATATTAATATTTTTCTTTAGGTTTGGAAAGTTCTCTGTTATTTCTTAGAATAAACTTTCTACCACAATATCTCTTTCTACCTCCTCTTTAAAGTCAATAACTCTTAGATTTTCCCTTTTGAAGCTATTTTCTAGATCTCGTAGGTGTGCTTCATTCTTTTTAAATTTTTTTCTTTTTTCTCTTCTGACTATATTTTCAAATAGCCTGTCTTCAAGCTAATACTTCCTCTGCTTGATCAATTTTGCTGTTGAGAGACTCTGATGTATTTCTCAGTTTGTCAATGAATTCTTAAGTTCCAGGATTTCTGCTTGATATTTCTTTTATTATTTCAATCTCTTTGCTCGATTTCTCTGATAGGCCTCTGAATTCCTTTTCTATGTTGTCTTGAAGTTCATTGAGCTTCTTCAGGACAGCTATTTTGAATTATTTGCCTGAAAGTTCACATATTTCCATCACTCCAGGATTGGTCACTGGTACATTATTTAGTTTGTTTGATAAGGTCATATTTTTCTGGATGTTCTTGATGTTTGTGGATATTTATCAGTGTCTGACATTGAAGAGTTAGGTATTTATTTAATCTTCACAGTCTGGGATTGTTTGAATCCATCCCTCTTGAGAAGGCTTTTCAGGTATTCAAAGGGAATGAGTGTTGTGATCTAAATCTTTGGTCACTGCAGCTGTATCAGCACTGGGGCTGTCCCAAGCACAGTAATGCTGTGACTCTTCCAGACCCCCTGGTGGTACTGCATTGTTGGATTTGGATCAGATATTAGAGAATTCCCTGTATTGCCAGGCAAAGCCTCTCACTCTCTTCCCTCACTCTCTGTGCTGGGCTGCTGGAGTTGGGGGAGGAGCTGGGGTACTCCCTTGTGGCCACCAGCACCAGGTCACACCTGAATCCAGCCCATTCTCACACAAAACCCATGGTGACTGTTGCCTGGCTACCTCTGATGTTTATTCAAAGCCCAAGGGCCCTTTATTCAGCTGGTGGTGATTCTTGCCAGGACTGGGTCCTTCCCTTCAGGGCAGCATGTTTCCTTTGGGCCCAGGCTGAGTCCAGAAATGCCTTCCAGGAACTAAGGCCTACAGTCGGGGACTTCAGGAGTCTGCTTGGAACTTTAATTTACTGTGGCTGATCTGGTACCTAAGTTGCAAAACAAAGTGCTCTGAACCCTTCCCTTTCCAAATTTCCCTAAGTGGAAGAAGACTCTCCCTGAGCCACACTGCCTGTAGTCGGGGGAGGGCTGACACAGGCGCTGGCTTGGCCACCACTGCTGGTGTCTCACTGGGTCATGTGCACCCCAAGTCCACTGGCTCTGAGCTAGCATAACCACAAGAATTTCCCAAGGACAGTAGCCTTTTTGGCCCAACTGCCTTACAAATTTAGTTCATGCCCCAAACTCCTTTTTGTCAGCTGGTGGTAGGGCTAGCCAGATTTCAGAGCAGAGGATTTCCCTCTGGCCGGGCTTGTCTAAATGCTCCCTCCATGGGCACCAGCAGAATTCTTCCCTGTGCTATATTACCCTGTGCCAGGGCGGCCCTGAGTTTCAACACGAAATCCCATAATCACTTCACTCTCCCTCTTCCGGGTACACAGATTCTCTCTCCACTTGGTGCACTGGTGCAGCACTGCCAGGGGGTGCAGGAAGGTGGTGTAGGCAATGTAAGACTGTCTTTTCTGTCCTCTTTCTTTAATATAATATGTTTATAACATAAAACTACTAGGTAGTATAATCACTCACCTGATTTTTGGTTCTTCTGAAGGTGCTTGCTTGCGTGGATAGTTGTTGAATTAGGTGTTCATGCAGAGGGACCACCACTGGAGGCTTCTATTTATCCCTTTGCCATTTAGTCCTTTAATGTGTGGCTGCCATTGCTACATTCAGCATAAGGTTCCACATGTGTGGAAGAGGAGACACAGAGGCACAGTACTCCTGGCATAGATTCACTGTCTCTTAACAGAAAGTTGCCATCCACTCCCTTATTGTGCCACCAGATCTCACAATCTTGCTTGGTCAGATGGTGATGGTAATAAGGCAGATCCACAGAGAGCTCTCTCCTCTCTCAAGCTAATTTGCTGGCAGGAAAACCAACTCCAATATTTTAATTGTACATTCTAAATGGAGGATATTCTAAGGATGAATAGATTTTCAAAGAAATCTTATACTCATTGTTTATTATTGCTATAAATAATTCTGATATAATTATTTTAAAACTGTATGTTTATTTTTTCCAGGATAAAACAAAGAAGTTTTTACATTAGTGCTGGTAGGAATAAAGACTTTCTCTTGTAAGAAAAAGAGAAACATATAAAATCAAAGATTTTAAATGAAAATGGAAAAATACATGCAAAATTTTGTTCTTTGCATGTTCTTTGTTCAAATTTTAAAAATATGCATTTTCTGGTTCTGTCCACTAAAAAGACTTGGAAACAATGCAACCCAATATCAATGTGTATGCTTAGAGACAAAACTGTGATCTCTAGTACTATTCCCTCATTAAAGGAATCAGGCATCTTTTGAGGAATGGCTGATTTCATATCTGTAGCAGGCACTGAACAAGATGAGCCAGTGACACCTTCTTGGGAAAGAATTCAAAGAAATTTTAAAATACCAATGCAGACATGTAAAAAGAACATAGGAGCCAACATAAAGGGCTCCTGGCCATTGGCCAAAGATGAAAAATTTTAAGCATCAAATTAATGATGATTGCAGTTGACTGAAATGCATTGAATATATAAAAATTCATGAGTTTATGATGATTCTTAAAAGAGAAAGGGAAAGAATGAAGGACAGTAAGAGAAACCTCCCTCAAAAATAAAAGAAAAGGAAAAGAGGGAATAAAGTGGTTTGACTTCTCTATATTAGAATATGAATATATTTTTGAGGTTCCATAACCAAATGCAGCATAAAGATGTTTGGCTTCTGATTAAAACAAAACCAGCTACAAAATGTTTTCTACCACTGATGAAACTTTGAATATGGACTGGGTATTTCATAATACCAATGAATTATTTTTCACTTTTTAGTTGTAATAGTGGCATTAGGGTTATGTAAGGAAAAATTATATATTTAAAAATGTATATTGAAATATATAGGGATGATAGCACAATATCTGGGATTTGCTTTAAATACTGGAACAAGAAGAAAGAAAGAATAGACAAAACAAGTGTGGCAAAAATAGTGATAATTATTGAATCTGGGCGTAGATATTTTGGGAGTTCATGGACAATTATCTCAACTTTAGTGTTTGGCTGAAAATTTCTAAAAACAGTCTTATGTTAGGCCTGTTTTCTTGTATTTTTCTTATAATTTCCTAGAATATCCATTATTTCTCACATTTTGGGAAGTAAGAATGAGGGTAGGCAAATTTGCACATGACCTTACTTTGTAAACTGTTAGGGGATATTTTATGTTATAAGGTAGGAGGGGATTTAAATTGAAAAAAATCTAAACAATTATATCAGAATAATTTCTTAAGCATGTTATTTATGCATAATATTTCTGAACTATTTATAACTTTAAGGACAAAAGGTGAGGCAAGTGTCAGGGCCAAGTAAAAGGACCAGAATCCCTTCCCCAGGAATTTGGAATTGGGAGAAAAGGAGGAAATGAATGAAAAGAGATAGAAGGGGGAGGGAGAGAAAGAGAGAGAGAGAGAGAGAGAGAGAGAGAGAGAATGGCGATGAGTCTCTAGATGTGGCTAGCCTGTAACAGCTGTGTTGTACTGGTGACCATAGTCTACTAGTAGGGAGATGGAGAGAGAGCTGATCCAGAAAGAGAATAAATCAAATGCATAGAGAACAGAGTCAAGAGATAGTCCCACTTGGTTTCCCCTTGGTTTTCATTTCCTTGATTCAGTGTTTCTTGAGTTCTTGCTACACTCTTGCCCTTCGGCTCTTTATTCCTGTAATAACCATTGCCCACCCCATAACAAGTTAGTATGCATTGATTTTTGCTACATGATACCAGTGATATTTTATGAATCTGGCCAGCCTGAAGTGACAAAGTCTATTGTCATACATGTTTGGCCCAGACGTATTGGGCCAAACATGAATAGGGTCAAGAGTCACGTAGATACTGGATAGTTTGAGGTCAAAGCCCAATGAAGCAAGGTCACCAATGCCAATAATGCTGGGGGAATTTTGTTGCTGAGTACTTGCACTGCACTCGTTTAAAAAATGCATTATTGGTGTAGACCAAGTGGACTTTCCACTTAACTCCTAACACTTATTTGGAAGCAGCATCCCTTGATGGTTTTATTTTCTTCATTTAACTTTATAAAACGTTCAGGGTATATTTTATGTTATAAGGTAAGAAGGGATTTAAATTGAAAAAGCTAAACAATTATATCAGAATCATTTCTTAAACGTATTAAGTTCTTTTAAAGTGGGGTCTTAATATTTCTGAACTATTTATGACTTTAAGGACAGAAGCTGAGGCAAGTGTCAGGGCCAATTAAAAGAAAATAACACATTGTACATGTGTATCAAAATATCACACTGTATCCCATAAATATGTATAATTATTGAGGCAATTAAAAAATTGAGTGGAGGGTACAGAGATTTCCCATATACTCCTTGCCCCCCACAAACAAAAAAGAAGGAAAAACATAACAAATGAAGTGGTTAGCAAGTGTGGTTAGAATGGAGAACTAACAGAGGCAGAACAGGACTTGCTGCTCTTCCACCTTCCTCTTAACTCCTCCCTGTCTTCAAGGCAAAACAGGTCCGTCCTGCCAGCATGGGGCCTCCTGCTCAGCTTCTCCTCCTCCTGCTGCTTCTCCAGTTCCAGAAAGGTGAGTCAGGGGCTTCTCCCCTGTAGTTTAACCTCCCAAGGGGTAGGGAGTCCACATGGGTACTTCCCAGCAAGGCCTTTCTCAGAACTGAGGACCCCATGTTAGGCAGACTGGGGAACCAGGAAGAGAGAAGAGGTTGAGAGACTCTAGGACACAAGATAGAAAGACTGACTAGAGAGTAAAGGAGGGGAAGAAGGAAGAGGAAAATAGAAATACTTAAGGCACATAGAATAGTGACACTGTGAATGTCAGAGTTAGATAAATGCTTTGCATTTTACCTCCCTTGTTTTATAAAGGAAGAGAAGAGGATTGGAAAAATGAACAGGCTTCTCCAGAGTTACACATCTAAACAGAGGCAGGATCAGGACTAAGAAGCAAGTGTCCTGTCTGTCATCTATGATCCTAATATCACATACTATTGAGACACCAGAACAATGACATTGAAACTCCAGTTCTGGAGGGGAGAAGCATTTCTAAAAAATAGGAAGTCATGAGAGTTGAAATGTAGGGCTGAGGGAAGAGAGGAGCCAGGCAGGGCGAGGCCGGCGTCTGACTTGCTAGGTGCTCTCCATTCTGGTCTTCCAGGGCCAACAGTTCTCAGGGAAACCCAAACCTTGGGACGAGGAAGAATGATCCTAGCAGGAAGGATCCCTGGAGTGATCCCAGGAGGAAGGAGAGTTTAAGCATTTCCCACTTCAAGCTCCAGCCACAGCACCAGTGCTAACAGCTGTTTATGTTCAATATTCTTGTGGGCCCCAACACAGGAGAGCTATGACTGACTAGGAGAATTGTGGGAGTGGGGGTTGGTTGTCAGGGACAGTTTTAAAGTCTTTTCCTGCTGTGTTTACAGGGCATGTGTTTGCACAAAACAGCTTAACCCCATTGACGGTGAATGGAGTTCTGGGGGAGTCAGTAACTCTTACCTTGAAGTTTCCTGAAGGAAATGTCAGTGCCATTGTCTGGCTTTGCAATGGAACATCTATCGCCTTCATAAATCTACATGAAGCCAAAAGTCCATTCATCCATGTGACCAGTTCAAAATGGAGAGAGCGACTGAACTTCACTCAGTCCTACTCCTTGCATCTCAGCAACCTGACAATGGCAGACACGGGATCTTACAGCGCGCAGATGACCACACGGACCTCTATAACACTTTCTAGCTACACTCTGAGGATCTTCAGTGAGTAAAAGCATAGAGGAACAGTTCTCTACTAGTCAGGGTGAGTGGAGCCACCCACTAAGTCTGGGGAGCTAGATGACCCTGGGTAAGGGTGGTCCCCCAGTTTCATTCACTCTTTTGATTAGTTCAGAACCTTTCCTAGATAGATCTTTATTTTTTTCTTTTCTTATTCTTTTTTATTCTTCTTAAGTCTGGCAGATCCTGGCTGTGTTTGGCTGGTTGAAAAACACACAACTTGCCCCTTACTCCATGCAGCGCCTCAGGAGCTGGAAATTAAAAAGTCAGGGATCTTTTCTCTGAAGGGGTCTGGATTTCTTGCTGTATTCTCTTTCCTTAACCACCTGCATCCTCTCTTCCTGGGATGGCCTAGAAAGGACCTTTATTGCTATTTATATCTTTTAAAACTATTGTTTCAACCAGAGTGGCTGCCAAGGCCTCGAGTTAAAGTGGATTCCATCATCTATGAGAACGGGACCTGTAATGCCACCTTGAGGTGTTCTGTGGAGGAAGGAGGAGAGAACATCATTTATGGGTGGACACCAGTGGGACCGGGGGCTGTCGTGTCCCAGGTGGGATCTGTCCTCAGTGACTCCTGGAGCCTTGGTGATCTGGATCGGACCTATACCTGCACAGTTCGGAATCCTGTTAGCAATAGCAGCTCCACTCTCATCCTTCCTGGGCAGCTTTGTGCAGGTAACTGGCCCCTTCTGGTCTCTCTAGCACCCTTAGAAAATGCTTTGAGAATCTTTAAAAGGAGCTCAGGAGAGTGCACGGCAGCCCTTAGCAACTGCCAACAATCTCACTTCTGTTTACATACATGTGCTCTGTCCTCTCTCATTCTACTTTCTCTCTTTCAGGTTCCAAGGCAGCTGAAGGCACCTATTGCCCAGTGAAATGGATTTTCCTGGGGAAGGGGCTTCTTCTCCTGGTGTTTCTAGGGGTTCTAGGAACTTGGCATATCCAGACACAGGAGCTCAGCAAACCCCTTAGGTCTAACTCAGGTTGACAAGTGCCCACCAGTGCTTTAAGAGAGCCAGGCTGTGCCCAGATAAGTCCATTATTTTTCTGTGGCCCAATTAAATTACATTTATTGGCCTGTGCTCTTTTCAAGGTATAATACTATGGATTGTCAAAGGCTACTGGGACAAAATTTCATATCTTGTCATGTACATGCACATTTTATAATGAGGAAGTTTGGGCAAGAAGAGATAAAATAACTGCATGAATACCATGTTTGTCTACTCTAAGAATATTTTTTCTCCATGATTTAAGGTTTCTGAAATCAAGATAAGTCATAATATAAACGTGTACAGCTAAAAGGGATAGTGCGTTTTTCTCCTGAAATACCACTATTAAACTGATACTGCTTTTAAAAATCAGTGATGTCTTCTATTGGTGAGAATGTAAGTTAGTACAGCCATTATGGAAAAACAGTCTGGATGTTCCTCAGAAAATTACAAATAGAACTACTATGTGATCCGGCAATCCCACTACTGGGTATATATCGAAAGAAAATGAAATCAGCATGTCAAAAAAATATCTGCACTCCCATGTACACTGCAGCATTATTTACAACAGCCAAGATATGGAATCAACCCAAGTTTCCATCAGTGGATGAATGAATGAATAAACAAAATGTGGTATGAATACACAATGGAATAATATTCAGCTTTAAAAGAGAAGGAAATCCTGTCATTTGCAACAGCGTGGATGGACCTGGAAGACATTAAGTGAAATAAGCCACACACAGAAAGACAAATACCACATGATCTCACCCATATGCAGAATCTAAAAATGTAGAACTCTGCAGAGAGTAGAATAGTGGTAACTAGGGGCTGCGGTAGTTGGGTAGGCGGTTGGGGACGTGTTGGTCAAAGGATAGACAATTTCAGATAGGAGGAATAAGTTCAAAAGATCTATCATACAACATGGTGACATGCTGACTATAGTTAATAATATCTTATATTCTTTTTTCTTTTTATAGAGATGAGGTCTCACTATGTTATCTAGGCTTGTCTTAAACTCCTGGCCTCAAGCAATCCTCCTACCTCAGCCTCCCAAAGAGCTGGGATTACAGGCATGAGCCACCATTCTTGAAAAATAGTATTCTTGAAAAATGCTAGGAGAGTGGATATGAATTATTCTCACCACAAAACAGTAACATCGTGTTGTATACAGTAAATACCTAAGATTTTATCTGTCCATTTAAGAAAATAGATAAAAATAAATAAATTTTAAAAAGATATTAAGGAACAATACAAATCTGTTAAATATTTATTAGAAATACATACTTGGGACTATTTCACAAAATAGCATTTAAGTACTCATAAAAGGCAATAAACAGCCCCCTAAAGATGCAAAATAATTCAGAATCTGCTGATACTATCAAAGCATTAGGAAATTCATCAAATTTTAAAATATTCATCAGAAATATCATGTCAATATTAGCAAATTTTTAAAAGTTTATTATATAGAGATTTGTAGGTAGGAAGCAAGACGAAGTACCTTAATACCTTCCTACTAACTAGTGAAGTTAGGCTATGCACATACAATTGAAGTTAGAGAATAAAGCAAGTAGAATCACAGAGAGTAATTTAATTATCACAATGGTGGTATATTCATTATAAAAAATAATGAAGCAAATATATTTTCTATAACAAACATTGTGTGTACATAGCCTTAAGATTAAGGATAAATAATATCTTCAAATAATATCTCAAGGGAACTTCTTGTAACCAAAATTTGTCAAAACACATTTCTGTCATAACAAAATACTACTAAGTATAAATGTGACAAGAAAGGACTTTAACCCTCATTTGCTTAATGTTGACATTCTTATTGCCTCCAATGGGTAATCTTGTAATTATGTCCCCACTTTCACCTTTATATAACAAGATGTAATGACCACCTCAGTGCTTTGTCATTCTCAACACTTTTCCTAATTTTTCTGGGTTCCTTATTAAATTGTTAAATTATATTTTTTTGACTCTGGCTTTTGTTACAAAACTGAATTAGAAAATATAGGACTCCTAATTTTGTTCCCACTATAGCCTGAAAATGTTTTGACATATATGAATCATTGCAAATTTGAGAATATGACTTTTGGCAAGTGTATTATTATTATTAAATTTTCATTAGTTAAATTGAATAGTCTTTTCAACAAATGGTGCTTGACCAATTGTATATCAATACACCAAGAAAAAGAGCTTCAATTTATATCCTACACAATATTAATACATTAATTCAAAATGGATCATACACACAAATGTAAAACTTTAAACTATAAAACTTCTAGAGGAAGAAATAGAAGAAATATTTTGTGATCTTGCATTAAGCAAGAATTTTGCAGGTAAATGATAACGAAAGCACAATCCATAAAAGAAAAATTTGAGCTTGTACTTTTTCAAAGACAATGAAAAGACAAACCACAGACTAGGAGAAAATATTTATGAATCATGTATTTGATAAAGGACTTGTATCCAGAATATATAAAGAATGCTCAAAACTCAAAAGAAGACAACCAATAAAAAAATGGGCAAAATGTTTGAACAGGGACTTCAAAGAAGATGTACTGATGGTAAATAAGTGCATAAAAAGTTGCTTGGCCTCGCTATTCATTAGGAAAACGGAAATGAAAACCACATGAGCTACCATTACACACATACATATTAGAATGGCTAAAATTAAAAAGATTGTGAATGCCAACCTTTTGGTGAGGGCGTGGAGAAGCTGTAACTCTTATATACTGCTGGTAGAAATATAAAATGGTACAATTACTTTGAAAAACATTTTGGACATTTCTTAAAAAGAAACATACAATCGTATACAACATGATCTAGCCATTCCACTCCTAGGTATTTAGCCAAGCGAATTGAAAACATGTCTATACAAAGACTTGTATGGAAATATTTATAACACCCTTTTTCTTGTAATAGCCCCAAACTAGAAACAACTTAAATGCCTATCAACAGGTGAATGGCTACACTGTGGCACATCCGAATGATGGAGTCCTACTCACAAACTAAAAGGAATGAGCTAGAAATACATGCAAAACCATAGATCTACCTCAGAACAATTATTCTGAGTGAAAGAAACCAGACAAAAATGAGTACTAATGTAATGATTCAATTTATATTTTTGAAAATGCAAACTAATCTATCATGACAGAAAGCAGATCAGTGGTTGTCTGGAAATGAGGAGTTGAGGATGGGAGGTAGGAAGGATTACACAGGGGTGTGGGGAAACAGGGGTGATGGTTATGTTTAGTATCTTGATCATAATGATGTTTTCACAGGTGATTACATATGTAAAAACTTAATAATTATATACTTTAAATATGTATACTCTATTATATGTCAGTTATACCCCAATAAAGCTGTAAAGAAATAAAAAGAGTGTCAGTGACCTATAGAGCAATATCAATAACATGTGTATTTGGAGTCCCCCTAAGGTGAGGAGAGAGGACAGACAGAAAACAATATTTGAAGAAATAATGGCCGAAATTTTCCAAATTTGATGAAAACTGTAAATCCACAGATTCAAGAAGTTCAATGAAATTCCAGCCAGATGAACACACACACACACACGTGCACAGCAGGCACATCATTATCTATACTATTATGCAAAGAAGCCATAAATTTTACAAGAATACATGCAAATAGATACATAAGGTGTATATGGAGGGAGAGAGGAGGATGAGAGTGGAAAACATGAATTAATAAATACAATGAAAGGCGTGACATTATGGACCAATGAAGAAATTTATATGGAAGTGTGTGATTGATTTATATGCCATTTATATGGAAGTGTGTGATTGATTAACTCAACCCTCTGCAGCCAAGGCCAAAACATCACCAGAAGCAAGAATTTGGAGTCAAGGGTTCAACAGATGAAATATATGACATACCTAATGCTTTGATAGCACTGTGTATAAGGACTTGTACATATTAACTCATTGAATTCATACAACAATGCTACAAGGCAAAGGCTGTTATTACCATCATCCCTGTTTCAAAAATGGGAATACTGAAGCACAAAGAGAGTCAATAATTTTCCTGAGTTGCACAATTAATAAATGGTAGAGCTAGGATTTGGATCCAGATGGTCTGTTTCTAGAGTCTGATTTTCTCAACTACTATATAATATAGGCTTCCAAGAATTCCCAGGAAGATTGGGAGCAACAAGGTGATGGGATTTTAAGCCAATTTTATCTGAATATTTAATGACAAGGTAAACCAACAAGTGGAGGAATTAGGAACATCCCAAGAAGCTGGCATGTGTGCATTTTACATGTAAAGTGCTGCTTTCTTGAGTGCAGCAGATAGCAAGATAAAAAAAAAGGCACAGTTGATTGAGCTGTCTCATGAAAGGGATGCATACAAGGTTGGGATCAGGAAGGGTGTCACAGGTACAAAATATTACATCTAGTTTGGGGGAGCAGAAAATACTTTGCAAGGGAGGCAGCATTTGAGATGAATCTTGAAAAATGGAAAGATTTATTTTTTACAGGACAAGATGGAGGTGATCAGAGGAGGATTCCAGGTAATGGTATAACATAGTTATTATTTTTGAGCACCTCCTATGTTCCAGGTGCTTTGCATGTTATCTCAATGAATACTGCCAACAACTGTAGGAGGTAGGCACAATTACCCCCATTATTCAGATTAAGAAGCAAGCCATTAATATTATTTTGCCTTGAACGTATTCTCTCTCTGAATGTTACCACTATCCAACTAGTCTCCCCAAATAGAAAATTGGAGACTATTCAGAATCCCTTCTTATTCATCTCTATATCCAATGATTAAATCATGTTCTTTCCACCACCTACACAGTCTTATGTCCGTTCCTTCCCACCCATCCCTGTGGTATAGCTTAAATGTATGCTCTCCTGTCACTTCTCAATAATTCAATTGTCTCTTGGCTAAACCCCATCTCTAGTTTTATCCCCTTCCAATTCACCAGAATGATCTTTCTGAAATAAACATAATATTTATTCCCATACTGGGATGTATGATTTAGGTGTGGCTTATGTTGCACATAATGGAAAGCTTATCCCAAATTGATTCAATAAGGAAATTCCACAGGAAAACTTCTTGGCTCATGTCATGGGAAGTTCGGAGGGAAGGCAGACTTCATTTCAGTGTTGACTTAATCTAGCAGCTCCAGGAATATTTCCCTGAAATTCTCTCATGTCTGCCTTCTCCACTGTCAGTTTCATTCTTCAGGCTAGTCACGAGGCATCTCCAGCAGTTTGGGCACTCACATTTATATTAAAGGATAGTACGATGTCCAGTGAGAGAGACATTGCATCTCATTCTTAGGAGTGAGAACACTTTATCCAGAAACCACCAAAGAACTTCTTAAATTTCATTAGCTCATATTTCATCATGTGTACAATTTCTGAACCTCTCTCTCTGATTAAGGCAATGCCATCCATGGATTGGTTTAAGTCTGAGATCCTGAACCAATCACTGGCAAGGAGCATGGGATTATAAAAGCAGCTTAGACCCACTCCCAGAGCTGGGGGAACAATCTTCCATACCACTCGAATGCTGCACAATGGAAGTGGCAAAACCAATACTGAGTAGAAAATCAGGAGGTCACTACATTTGGTAAGTGCCAAACCCTTGCCCAACTGACAAGGCCCTTTGAGTTTTGGCCTCTGCTTGTCTCTCAGACTCATTCCCTGCCACTCTTCTTTGCACACACAAAATCAAGCCATTTTGAACTATCTACACTACCCAAGAGAGAATATGCTCTTTCAGATGACCAATTTTAATATATCTACATCTGCATTTACATCTTTGCTGATATCTATATATATTTTCCACTTCCTGGAATGCCAGTCCCCTTTGAATAACTGACAAGCATATCCTTCCCTATTAAACTAGAGTCCTCTCCTATGTAAAGGCTTTCTTGATTTCTTGGACAAGTTTGACCAGTGAGTCCTTTGTGCCATAACTGTACCTAGTTCATACTTCAAATATTGTGGTTACCTCACTGTTTTGCAATTATTTGATTTTGTTTTGGTTTCCTTAACTAGACTGCAAGCTTCTTAAGGTCAGATACCATGCCTTCTATCTTTCTTTCTCTACAACCTAATAGAATTTCTAGCACATAGCAGATCCTCACAAATATCTCTTGAATGAATGAAGCTGGCCCTCAGCACCATTGTTTTCCCTATTTTTTAGGTTCCCCTTGCTCAGTTTCACCGGCCCTGGCCAGTTTCCCCAGTGCTGCCTTGCTGGTGCTCAGATCTTATCATTAGCACTTGCTCAGGTTTAAAATCTGTATTGGTTCATAATCTAGGAACAGTTATCTCTCTAGTAGGCTAACCCACCAGGTGAATGAGTCCACTTACATGTGATAACATTAAAGGGCTGGGAGATCTCCTCCCAGATTTGTGCTTGCTATTTCTTTCACCACATCAGTGATATGCCTCTGCTTCTTTGTTTGCCCTAGGAGTGTCTCTAATAGGCCTTGGGAACAGGCTGCAGGACAGGTTTGGGTCCACCCCTGGATTGTTGGAATAGCCTCCTGCTGTCTTTCTGCTTAAGGTTTTGCTCCTTTCAGTCTATTCTCAACATACCCATAAGAGAGACCTTTTAAAGGTTTAGTTGCATCTTATCTTTCCTTTGTTCAAAACACTGCAAATGGTTTCCATTTTCACTCACAGTAAAAGCCAAAACCCCTCTTGGCCTACGAAGCCCTGATGATCTGTTCCCCTGCCCCTCACCTCCCTGGCCTTGCCATCCCAGCCTGCCTCATGCTCACTCTCTTCCTTTAGTCCAGTGGCTAATACAGAGACTTTAGCCATGAGGGCCTCCCTAATCATGCTTGAATACACCCAGCGTGCCTCCGAATCAAGGCTTTTCCATTGACTATTCTTGTTGCTAGGCTGCTCCTTCTGCAAATTCATATAGCTAATTCTCTCACTCCTTCAAGTCTTTGTTCAAATACCATCTTCTCAATGAGGCCTACCTGGATTACTCTTTTTTAAATTGTAGCTTCCCTCTACCTCACTTTTAGGCACTCTTGGTTTCCCTTGCTCTGCTTTTTAAAAATTGTATTGTAAGAAATAGAGGGGGCGGAGCAAGATGGCGGATAAGAAAAACTGCCAGCCAGAGTGTCTCTGCAAAAAAGACAGATTTTAGAAGAAAGTAGAAGAAATAAGCAAGCAGACAAGCATACATCAGATGAGGGTCAGAAGGAGGGGTACCCGAAACTACGGGAGACTCCACGGGAGGAGGTTGCGGAGGAGAACTGGAAGAAGAGAGCTCCTGAGAAGCTTGGAGACCAGTGGCAAGGGTAGGTGGAGCAGTTAACTTCACCCTCCCTTGCATCTCAGACTGCTGGTGGGCTCCCCAGCAGTTGGAGAGACCTGCGGACACCAGCCCAAAGACGGCCGCTGCCAGTGAGTGGTAAGCCTGTTGCAGACGTGGCACCAGGCTCCCAACTCTCTCAGGGTACCTCCCTGTGCACAGAACCAAGCCGCATGGCAGGCGCCATATTGCTACATTCTCCCCTCCCCCTTCCCTATCCATGGCTGCCAAGAGAGACAATATAGCCACCAGCCGGAGGCATCTCCATGGAATGAGACCTTTCCTTTTGGGGCTCTACAGCTGGCTGAGGGATACTCAGATGGTGAGCTCCCTACCCACCAGCCCTCCCAGGTGGTGCTGACCTGATGACTCCAGGAGAACAGGGCAGATCCTGAGGCTGAGAGACATCGACCCAGCTTGGGTACCCCGTGGGTGAATTAGGACTAGCACTCCTCTACCTGGTGGGGTCAGGGATTGAATTCCAGGGCCCAGAGGTCACATCTCCAGACCAGATCCCATGCACCCAGGTCTTGCAGTGCCCCAGGGCACAGAAGGGATATTTGTGAAGGAGCCTACTAAGGTGTGTGTGCCTTCAGGGGCAGATCAGCATGCTTGAGGGCAACCCTCATCCCAAGGGGGGCACCCATGTGCCCAGCCCAGGCTACAATCCTGCACAGGGAACCTCCCAGCCCACATCACAGCCAGGGGAGAGCCGCTGGCATGAGGTCCTGCCTGCTGGCAGAGGCTCAGGAGAAGCTGCAGAGTCGGGGAGGATAGAAAGGAGCAAGGCCTGCTCCAGTCTGCAGATCTCAGACAGCCCCACCCCCACATGCAGATTTTCTGGCTGAGTGGGGCCATTCCAGCCCCTCCCTGACAGCTTTGCCCAGAAGCAGAGAACAGAACTTTGACCCCTGCTAACAGCATTTGTGGTGCTTGAAGGCAGGCTTACCCAACCCAGCTCCGCCCAGACTCATTCCCAGACCAGCCCTCACTGAGGTGGAGAATAAAGACACACCTGGAAGTCCCAGGGCCCCACCCACCACCTGAGGTACTAGAGTGCCTCTCCAGAGGAACAAGAGCTGGTTACAAACTGGATAACCAACACAAAGAAAATGCAAAAAGATTCCAGGACATGGAACAAAAATTCACTAAAGAAATTGAAACAATGAAGAAAACTCTAACCAAACTCCCGGAAATGAAGAATCAATTCAGGGAACTACAAAACACAGTGGGAAGCCTGAAGAATAGGGTAGATCAAACAGAAGAAAGAATCTCAGAGATTGAAGATAACACTTTTCAATTAAATAAATCAGTCACAGAGATAGAGCAGAGAAACAAGAGAAAAGAGCAAAGCCTACAAGAGATGTGGGATTATGTGAAGAAACCTAATGTGAGGGTTATAGGGTTACCCAAAGGGGAAGAAGAAAACACTCAAGGGTTGGATAAGCTATTTGAAGATATAATAGAGGAAAATTTCCCAGGCCTTGGTAAAAATCTCGATATACAAGTTTAAGAAGCTCAAAGGACCCCTGGGAGATTCAATGCAAACAGGAGGACATCACAATATGCAGTCATCAGACTGACCAAAATATCAACTAAAGAGGCTCTTCTATGAGCTATAAGATGAAAGAAGCAACTAACATACAAAGAAAAGCCAATCCGAATAATGCCAGACTTCTCTATGGAAACTTTACAAGCAAGGAGAGACTGGGCCCCATTCTCACTCTTCTGAAACAGAATAATGCTCAACCTAGAATCTTATTCCCTGCAAAACTAAGTTTTGTATATGAAGGAGAAATCAAGACATTCTCAGATAAGCAAAGACTGAGGGAATTCGCCAAGACCAGCCCTCCAAGAAGTACTCAAAACAGTGTTACCCACAGATCAGCACAATAAACACTCACAAATGTAAATCAACTCAACAGCTAAAGATCAAAGGCCAGATACCACAATGGCTCAAGAGAGAAAACACAGCAACAAAGTTCAACCCATCAGAATGAACAGAAATCTGCCCCACCTATCAGTT
>VBSM01000662.1:848068-861512 GCA_008086735.1 Cheirogaleus medius
AATCAAAACTGCAATGAGATATCACTTATCTCGAGTAAGAATGGCCTTTATCAATAAGTCCCCAAACAATAAATGTTAGCGTAGATGCAGAGAGATAGGAACACTCCTACACTGCTGGTGGGACTGCAAACTAGTTCAACTTCTGTGGAAAGCAATATGGATATACCTTAAAGTGATACAAGTAGATCTACCATTTGATCCAGCAATCACATTACTGGGCATCTACCCAAAAGAACAAAAGTCACTCTATGAAAAAGACACCAGCACTTGAATGTTTATACCAACACAATTCACAATTGCAAAGATGTGGAAACAACTGAAGGGCCCATCAATACATGAGTGGATTAATAAAATGTGGTGTGTGTATACCATGGAGTACTATTCAGCTATAAGAAACAACGGTGATATAGCACCTCTTATATTTTCCTGGCTAGAGCTGGAACCCATTCTATTAAGTGAAGTATCCCAAGAATGGAAAAATAAGCACCACATGTACTCACCAGCAAATTGGTATTAACTGATCAACACATAAGTGGACATATAGGAATAACTTCTATCGGGTGTCGAGCAGGTGGGGGGGGAATGGATATATACATACATAATGAGTGCGATGCGCACCAACTGGGGGATGGACATGCCTGAAGTTCTGACTCGAGGGGGGGGGGCAAGGGAAATATATGTAACCTTAACATTTGTACCCCCATAATATGCTGGGAAAATAAATAAATAAAGTATATGAGGTTTCCTTCAGAGATGATGAGAAAATCCTGGCACCAGACACCAGTGATGGTTGAGCAACATTGTAAATGTACTAAATGTCACTCATTGTAAATTACATCTCATGTGTATTTTACTACAATAAAAATAAAATGACTTGTACAAAAAAAATAAAAATAAATTTAAAAAATTGTATTGTGAAATTTTCATATTCCTTATAATTTTTTTCATTCAGTTATTTATTATGCCCTTCTACTTTATATTAGCAATTATGTTTTACCAACGGGTCTGATGGTCACAAGTGGCAATTTTTGAAGATGAGTTGTGAAATGAAAATGGAATATTTGGAGCCTAAGACTGTGGAAATTTCTGCTAAGACTAGTGATAACAAATTACAATCTTCTGAATCATTTCACTGCACTACTACAATAAAGAGCATGAAATATGTCCATCTTTGCAATGAAAGCTGATTATCAATGGGTTTTACACGGGCTGGTAATCCAAGTTGTCCACTGTGGTAAATGAACAATGGCTTCCAAAGATACGTCCACATCCTAATTCCTGGAACTTGTGAGTATTGTCTTATTTGGAAAAAGGATCTGTGTGGATGTGATTAAGATAAAGATTTTGAGATGAGGAGATTGTCCTATATTATATGGCTGGGCTTTAAATGCAATTACATGTTCTTGTAACATTTAGGAAGGCAGGAGAGACGACACAGAGAAGGGCATCCAGAGACAGAACAGAGTTAATATCCACAGGTGGCAGGGATAACTCTGGGGGCCATTATTCAATCTATCACATGCACTATGAGAAACTGAGATGATTCTGTTCTCAAACAGTACAATAAATCAACATATTGATAACAAGCCACATGATATGGAGGAAATTTTGTGTTAAAAAACTGAACAACAAGAGTTTCTTTATCCATGGTGATGAGTACACAGATTTCAAAAATAAATATGCTGTAGCATTTGTAAGACTTTCAATTATGGTAAGATTTAGGAAAATCTTTTCTGCTGCAAAGAGCTAACTGAAACAAGAAAAGGCCAGGAAATATTAAGTATTTGTTTTTATGTCTAGAAAAGGAGGTCTATCTTGGAGGCACTATATTGCAAATATAACTTGCCCCATCAAAAGCTGGCTCAGTGAGAGTTTTCACCTCTATAGTAAAGAAAGAAAGGAAAAGAAAAAAAATACTGATGTCCCAGGAGATTGCCTCCTTCAAAGAAAGGTGCTGTTGAAAAACTCATACAGATAAATGAAAAACTTATGGATGATTCTATAACAATGCTTAACTCTGTTGAAGACCTCTTCACTTGAGAATGTTTAAAAACCTGTGTAAACGTCAGAACAAAAAACACTTAAGTCTCCTGCTACATACGGATATCTAGTGTTTGGCAGAAGAAGAGTTCTCAACAGGGTGTTTGAGCCCACGGGCAAATTGTAAGACCTCTTTCAAAAAAATAGGAGACCAGATTTTGCTGAGTGCTTTGAAGATGAAGAACAGCTGCAGAAACTAGCCTTTTTATAAGACATTTAATCCCATGAGCCAGTTGACAAGTCTCTGTGAGACACTGAGGAAAATGTATGGCCTTATGTGACGAGAATCTTGGATTGAAAAGGAAAAAGAATCTTTGGAAAAATCACATTGCAAAAGGAAATTTCAAACTATTTCCACTGCTTGGGATTAGAAGTGTGGAAAGAAATCAGTGAGTTTCAAGTCTTACTAAAAATAATCTGAAAGAACTGCAAAACAACATTGGGCAGTATTTTCTCTTCTTTCAATCCAAGTGTATGAGTGGGTGAGGCACCTTTTTTTCTGAATCTTCTACTCTTAACTTTGAGAAAAGAGAAAGAGCTTTGTAAAATACATTCTGATCAAACACAAAAGATGAGATTTACTGACTTGCCCCAAGTTCTAGATTTTGGTATAATAAGAGTCTCCTGCCAGTCATAAAAATAACTAAATAAATATTTTATGGCAGTTTTTATTTAGATAATTAAATATGAAATGGCCAATTTTGAATCAAAAGTGTAGTTTATTATATCTCAAACAAGAAGCAGTATAGTTAATCAAAGTATGTGTCTGAATTATCAACATAGTTTTGCCATCTTAACAGTAGCTTTTTTATGCCAGCAGCAAAGAAGGCCTGGAGAGCAAGTGGTGATGAGATTGTGAAAGGCGTTTTCCACAGCTTGTTGAAAATTGATTATTTTTCCTTGCAAGAAGTGGTCTAAAGCCTGGAAGAAGTGTCAGTCAGTTGGTACAGGGTCCAGTGCATATGGTGGATGACAGAGAGTTTGTGCAACATGTGATGAGCATTGTCTTGCAAGAGGATTGGCCTGTCTCTATTGAACAATCTCAGCTGCTTAATTGCAAGCATCCTCATCATTTCATCCAAATAGTTGCAGTAGACATCCGCTGTAATCAATCAGGTTTCATGACGCTGTAGTGGATGATACTAGCACTGGACCACCAGACGACATTAGTTTTTGAATGAATATTCGGTTTTGGAGTTGTTTTGGCACTTCTTCTTCATCCAACCATTGTGCCGAACGCTTGCGAGTGTCAAAAAGAATCCACTTTTCATCACACATAATACCACCACGTAGAAATCATTCACCTTTATGACGTGACATAGAGAAAGGCAAGCTTCAAGACGATTTCTCTGCTGACACTCATTTAATTCATGCGGTACCCATCTATCCTGATTCTTTACCTTGCCCATTTGTTTCAAATGGCTCAAAATTGTTGGAATAGTAACTTCAAACCTTGCTGCTAATTCATGTGTAGGTTGATATGGATTTGCTTCCACTATAGCTTTTGGCTTATTATTGTCCACCTTGGTGTCAGGTTGCCCACATAGCTCATTTTCAAGATTAAAATCACCAGAACGGAATGTCTCAAACCATCGATGTACTGTGTGTTCATTAGCCACATTCTTCCTAAACACTTCATTGATATTTTGAGCTGTCTGTGCTACACTGGTTCCACAACGGAACTCATATTAGAAAACAACATGAATCTGTGGTTCCACAAAAATTGCTCTAATAAAAGATTTGAAAGATAATCACAAGCCAAAACATGTTTGATAGACTGAGGATGTACCTTCACAATAAGTGAGATGTCAGAGATGTCAACTGTCAAACTTGGTACTTAAGGAAATCGGACATTTCGTACTTAATAACCTAATAACTACTTAACATGGTAAGAACATTTTTTTCTTGCATAGGAAGCATCAAAAGCAAGGACAGAGATTGTTTCATTTTATTTGAAAATGAAATCTATGCAGGCCTATCTTAAGTTCAACTTAGAATTAAATAATTGTGCAGCAAAAACAAGCATATGTTTTCCATTAAGGAAATAAATTTTGTTCTTCAAATTTAGCTTCAAAATCACACTTTGTTGCAAGAAACCAATACATGTATATAATAATTTTGCAACTACTAAGCTTGTATTTAAGCCTGATTATGTCACTCGGTAAGAAAATGTTTTCTTTGTCTCGTATAAAATTGTATATTAAACTAGATTTTTATTCAGATTGCTTTTTCTTATGGTTTTAATAGCTTAACTATTCAATAAATGTTAATAAAATTTCATGTTATAAATAACATTATAAAATAAAAGTACAGCCTTTATGTAAACTAAATCAACCAAGCCTACCATAAGTAAAATCAAATTCCATTTTGGCTTAAGAGAGTTATTTAACAAAAATTTATTGTCTTCCTTACAAATTTTTAAAATTTATGAAAAGAAGAGAGATTAATTTTAAGACATGTAAGCTAAGCTTAATTACCTATGTGGCTATAAAGTAATTATTAGTTTATAAGGGGGAAAATTATTCTTGCCCATGAAATATTCCACATAATATACCTCATTAGCATCTTACATAGTAGAAATTTATTATAAGACTTTTAGCCCACTTGAATAAGGTAAAAAAGCCAAGAACACTTAAAGAAAGGAAAAGCTGAAGTTTTCTCTGCCTATACGAATGACTTGATTAGAGTTAACCTGTGTAGGGAGGGAGAACCACACAAAAAGTACAATAAAAAGTTGACCAAAATAAACAACTATAGAAAACCAGCAGTCTTTACTGAATACTGACCATTATTATCTACAACTTACTGGTAATATAAGCCATAGATTTAATAATTTTAGTTTAGGATTTCTTTGAGACCTGAAAATTATTTCAAGAGTTCTTCTAGGGTAAGGAGATTGAGAAAGGCTTATCTCAAAGGTAATTAGCCTCCTTCATATCTTATGTTTTAATGAAAGTCTAGTTAGAAGTCAAAAACCACACCAATAATTTGAGCATGAAAAATTTAATATAAAGAATTAATAACACCTGGGGATTGGACGCGCTTGAAGCTCTGGCATGTGGCGGCGGGGGAGGGGTGGTAGGGGCAATGTATGTAACCCTAACAATATTTGTACCCCCATTATATGATGAAATAAAAGGAAAAAAAAAGAATTAATAAGTAGTAAAAGGTGGTTAAACAAAAGTGATAAAAGAGGATTCCACAGGATACAAGAATGGCAAATACAGGAAGTGGTTCCATCTATAAGGTTAAGAGAGAGAGTATCCATGGAGAGAACAAAGAATTTGGAAAAGTGTACCCATCACACAAGGCTAAGGTTTAGACCTTGTTGGAAAGTGGCTACAGTCCAGCCTGCTGGGCAACAGAAAAGTTTACCGGGGTCCTGGTGGGCCAGGAAACTGAGGGCAAGGTCTGTTAACACACTATGCTAAGAACTTAAGTTCAGACCTTGGAATTGCCCTGTCCCCACTTGGAGAGATGGTTGAAACCTGTAGTAACAGAGGAGCAAGATTTCTTTCAGGGAAAGGAAAAAATTCTCCTTGCCCTTTGCTTAGCCTTACACATTAAAGGATTTTAAAAAATACTGTTCCTATTCCACATTAGGATTGGGATGTGGGGTAGGTGAAATACAAATCTACTTTGTTCCACTGCACACCAATTGTGTTTCTTTGCCAAAATCTTACCAATACTTCCTAAGTTATAGTTCAGCTCCAGCACAACCAAAAATACAGACTGCCAACTACCTCTTTGTGCCCGTCCCTCTCCAAAAGAATATACACAATATAAAAATCTATTAAAAGATATAGTATCAAAGAACAAGGCAAGATGGCTGACTAGAGGCAGGCAATACATGCCTCTTCCTTGGAGAAAAACCAAAATATTGATTAGATATCCATACTTTGGATAGATCATCTGGGAAAGAATACGAGAATATAATAGAGAGGGAGCATGAATGGGGCACCCTTCAATCCCAGGCAGGGAGGCTAATGGCCTAGGGCAGCTTCAAGATCTGAATGCAGACTGCTTGAGACTGGCCTAGCTGGTTTGTCCAGCTGCTGGCCAGACACTGTGGATTCCAAGGCTATCCACAGGCCCCAGGTTATTTGGTTCAGTGGAGGTGCCTCTGCCTCTCCCTGGAAACTAAGCTTGCTCTAGTGCCTTCAGAACTGTCATCTGATCCCCTTTGGGGGTCAACCCCAAAGCTAGCAGAAGAAATAAAATAACAAAGATTAGAGAAGAACTAAACAAAATTGAGACCAAAAAAATAAAACAAAGGATCAACGAAATGAACAGTGGGTTCTTTGAAAAGATAAATAAAATTGATAGACTGCTAGTTAGATTAACCAAGAATAAAAGAGAGAAGCTTCAAATAAGCTCAAACAGAAATGAAAAAGGAAACATTACAACTCATACCACAGAAATACAAAAGATCATTCAAGACTACTGTGAACATCCCTATGCCCACAAACTAGAAAACCTAGAAGGAATGAATAAACTTTTGGAAACATACAACCTCCCAAGCTTGAATCAGGAATAAATAGAAATTGTGACAGACCAATAATCAGCAGTGAATTGAATTAGTAATAAAATATCTCCAAACAACCAAAGGAAAAAAAAAAAAAAGCCTAGGACCAGGACCAGATGAGTTCACAGCTGCTGAATTCTACCAGACATACAAAGAAGAACTGGTACCAATCTTACTGAAACTTTTCCAAAAGATCCATATGGAGGGAATCCTTCCTATTCTATGAAGCCAGCCAGCATCATTCTGATACCAAAGTGAGGAAAGAATGCAACAAAAAAGAAAACTACAGACCAATATCCCTGATGAACACACATGCAAAAATCCCCAACAAAATACTAGCAAACCAAATCCAACAGCACATCAAAAAGATGATACACCATGATTAAGTGGGTTTGACTGCAGGGATACAAGAATGATTCATCATACACAAATCAGTAAATGTGATTCACCACATAAACAGAATTAAAAACAAAAACCATATGATCATTTCAATAGATGCAAAAGAAGCATTTAATAAAATCCAGCATCCCTTCATGATTAAAAACCCTCACAAACTAGGCATACAAGGAACATATCTCAAAAGAATGAAAACTGTATATGACAAGCCCACAGCCCACATCATACTTAATGGGGAAAAGTTGAAAGCATTCTCCCTAAGAACTGGAATATGACAAGAATGCCCATTTTTATCACTCCTATTCAACATACTATTAGAAGTCCTAGCCAGAGCAATCAGGCAAGAGAAAGAAATAAAACACATCCAAATTGGAAAAGAGGAAGTCAAATTATCTCTGTTTGCTGATGATATGATATTATACCTAGAAAACCCTAAAGACTCCTCCAAAAGATGCCTCGATTTGATAAATGGATTCAGTAACATCTCAGGTTACAAAATCAACATACACAAATCAGTAGCATCTCTATATGCCAGTAAAAACCAAGCTGATAACCAAATCAAGACCTCCATCCCATTTATAATAGCTGCAAAAAAATCAATAAAATATCTAGGAATATATTTAACCAAGGATATAAAAGATCTCTACAGGGAGAACTATACAACATTGATGATAGAAATTGTAGACGACACAAACAAATGGAAAAACATCCCATGCTTATGGATTGGAAGACTCAATATTGCTAAAATGCCCAAACTGCCCAAAGCAATCTATAGAGTCAATGCAAACCCTATCAAAATATCAACATCATTTTTTACAGAATTAGAAACAGCAATTCATATGGAAACAAAAAAGAGCCCCAATAGCTAAAGCAATCCTAAGCGAACAAAATTGGAACCATTTATCACATTACCTGAGTTCAAATTATATTATTATACAAGGCTATAGTAACCAAAAAAGCATGGTACATGTATAAAAGTAGACACATATATCAATGGAACAGAACAGAGAACCCAGAAATAAAGCCCATATACCTACAACAAACAGATCTTTAACAAAGCAGACAAAAACATACAATGGGGAAAGGATACTCTATTTAATAGACGGTACTGGGAAAATTGGATAACCACATACACAAGAATGAAACTGAAGCCCTCTCTCTCATCATATGCAAAAATTAACTCAAGATGGATTAAAGACTTGAGTGTAAGGCCTGAAACCTTAAAAACTGTAGAAGAAAACCTCTAGAAAACCTCTTCTGGACATTGGCCTAGGCAAAGAATTTATGAGTAAGACCCCAAAGGCAAATGCAGCAAAAACAAAAATAAACAAATAGGACTTAATTAAACTAAAAAGCTTCTGCCCAGCAAAATAAATAATCAACAGAGTAAATACACAACCTACAGAATGGAAGAAAATATTTTCAATTATGCCTCTGACAAAAGACTAATATGCAGAATCTATAAGGAATCCAAACTCAGCAAGAAAAAAATTTTAAAAACCTGATTAAAAAGTGTGCAAATAACACGAACAGACATTTTTCAAAAGAAGATCTAAAAATGGCCAACAAACATATGAAAACATGCTCAATATCACTAATCATCAGAGAAATCCAAATTAAAACCACAATAAGATACCACCTTACCCCTGTCAGAACGGCCGTTATTAAAAAGGCATAAAACAATAGATGTTGGTGCAGATGCAGTGAAAGGGGAATGTTTTATACATTGTTGGTGGCAATGTAAATTAGTACAATCTCTGTGGAAAACAGTATGGAGATTTCTCAAAGAACTACAAGTAGATCTACCGTTCAATCCTGCAATCCCACTACTGGGTATATACTCAAACAAAAAGAAGGCATTATATCAAAAAGATATCTGCACTCATATGTTTGTTGTAGCACAATTCATAATAGCAAAGATATGGAATTAACATGTGTCCATCAATTGATGAATGGATAAAGAAAATGTGATATGTATATATATATATATATACACACATGTATATATATACACACACACATATACATACATACATACACACACACACCCCATGGGATACTACTCAGCCATAAAAAAGAATGAAATAGTGTCTTTTGTAGTAACTTGGATGGAACTGGAGGCCAATATCCTAAGTGAAGTAACTCAGGAACAGAAAACCAAATACCGAACGTTCTCAATTATAAGTGGGAGCTAAGCTATGGGTATGTATCATTGTACAGAGTAGAAAAACATACATTTGAGACTCCAAAGGTGGGAGGTTGGGAGGGGGATGAGAGAGGAAAAATTACCTATTGGGTACAATGTACACTATGCAGGTGATAAGCACACTAAAAGCCCAGACTTCACCATTATACAATATATCCATGTAACAAAACTGCACTTGTACCCCCTAAATCTATAAAAATAAAATAAATCATAAGACTTCACATAAAAACTATAGTATCAAAATATACAGCATGATATTATAATAGAATATAGTAATTTAGCTTAATATCACACATGAACCTATTAAATAAAAAGGATTTAATGGAAACTTGCTCAGGCTTTAAGAACCAGAAAAATAATTCATAAGTAACAAATAAAGTTTTCAAAGGAAAAACTGTTGGCATTTGAAAGAATAATGCAGTTCTTAGTGCAAATTTGTAATCAATGCAGTTAGTTTGTGACATCAATAAAATAGTAACGAGTGATGATTTAAAATAATGTGAGTTTATATATTTATTTGTGATTTCTGTTATTTCAGAATCAGGAATAAAAACAAAGCCTTTGCATGTACAAACAGTTCTTAGCTACCTATAACTAATAGAGTAATTTAATTTCTGGATTCTCACTGTTTATTAACACTCTCACCAGAAGGGGGAGAACAGAGCTAAGTGCTTGAGAATTCCACATCACTCAGAAGTCACCACTTATGAAAGTGGCTTTCCTAAGCAATTAGTTGGTGTTGGGAGAGAAAGGGAGAAAGGAAGATGTTGGAATAAATGCTCTACTCTGCCTAGTCTACTTTTCTTCTGCCTCCTCTTACCTTTGCCTCTCTTCCTTCCCAACTTTCATCGTGAAGTAAGTACCCTCCAATGCTATACAAAACAATCTTGGTCCAGGGTTGAAGATTAGAAAAAACCAGTTGAAGGCTTCCTTGCCTAGGAGAAGACTAAGGTCCCAGGGTTCTACAGTGGATTGGCCATGGGCCTGGATCTTCCCTTCAAATGTTACAGATGCTTCTGCATGATCTGGGGAACAGTAATATAGCAAATCAGTAGTGTGGACCTACAAAGAAAAAAGAATTATTACATAGGGGAAAACAAATACGAACAAACAACCTGTCATCCTGCTATACCAGTGAAGACTTCACACTGCAGCAACAGATCTACACATGATACTTCCCCTAAATATAGGAAAGAACAGACTGGTTGTCCGGAGCCACGAGCAACGTGGCTGCCGGGGCGTGCTCAGGCATGCCCGACCCTTACCATAAAATAGATGCCTGGCCCTCGGGAAACAGAAAGTTTTAGCTTTCGGTTTCGGTTTCCCTGAATCTACCCGTGCAGAGGATTGGGGACCTTCCTCTCCTTATATGGTCATCCTCCTAGGCTCCCTCCCCACTCCCCCTCTCTCCGGTATATATACCCACCTCATTCTGCCAATAAACGAGACTTGATCAGACTCCTGTCTTGTCTCCATTTCTCGTGTCTTTTCCTTCCCCAGGTCCCACTCCCCCATTCGCAGACCCCACCAATAACTTGTCCCGTGGGCGGGACAACTGGTGTTCCAGAGGGAACCTTAGGGACTTTCTTGGAGTTGAGACTCCAGGCGAAGATTGCCAATCCACTGTCACGCAACCTCCAGCTACACCATCACACGTGTCTCACTTGTGTAGGAAATTCTCACTTCAATCAGAGGGTAGTGGGAGGAGATGAAATAAATAAAACTCCAAATATTAATCCTGACTCATAAGGACACTGAACCTTTCCTTGAGGTCCTTACATGTTCTCATGTGACCCCAGCAATGGGTCAAGCACCTTTGGCCCATTGATCAAAGGCAGGTGGACTTTGCTCACCTCAGCTTCTCTATTCTTTTCCCTCCTCAATACTCTTTCCAACTGTCTTTCCTCCTTAAGACATAATGCCTTCTGTTAAAATCAATCTTCTGGTTTCTTTGTTTTCCTGTTTGGTGTTGTGCCTTCTTCATTCACAGGCCTCAGCTGCTACTTAAAACATAGACAACCATTCAACAAACACTGTGCCCAGTATGTTTTAGACACTACTTTAGGTACTGAAAATGCAGTGGTGAACAGATCAAAATCAAACTTGTCCTCATTTTAGAAAGGAGAATCTAATTAAAAATAATAAAATATATACTATGTCTAAAGTGGTATGGAGAAAAATGAAAGCTAAGTAAGAGGTGCAGGGGATGCCTTAGTAGTAGGGGGCTGCTAAGTTATATAAATGTGGTCTTGGGGGGACAGTGGGAGGACATGAATTTGGAGAGGTAGAGGGATCTAAATCTTGGACAGCTTCCTGGTCCATTTTATGAATTTTGACTTTAACTTAGGTGAGATGGAGGGATTGGAGCAAAGGCATGACCTGGCCTGCCTTCTGCTCTATCTAGATCACTCTGGCTACAGTGTTGAGAATAGACTGTGGGAGGGCAGGAATGGAAGCCAGGAGACCACTTGGGAGGTTATTTCAATCATCTGGGCAGAGGCTATGCAGACTTAGAACAGGCTAGTTGCTGGGAGGTGGTATTAAAAATAAAACGAAACCTTGGTGGAGTCTGAGTATATCTTGAAGATGCGAGAAAGAGAAGAGGCAAGAATGACTCCAGGGTTTTTGGCCAAGTATCCGGAAGAATAGAGCTTCCATTTGCTGACTGGGAAAGGCTGTGGAGAAAGCAAGCTGGGGAGGAAGATCAGGAGTATGGTTTTATACATATTAAATTTGGGAGACTGATAAAATGCTGATTTGACATTCTCCAGTCAAAATTCCCAGGACAAAAAGTTCCTACAGCCAGTTGACAAGAGTGATATTGAGACATATCCCCTCCCCAGCCCAGCCTCTTCCCCACAGTGGATCAAGTGCAGAATTGCCTACTTAATGTTGTCTAAGAGCCAATCTCAAATCAAGCTTCAATATAGATATACGCTGTACAATTTAAACTGTCCTCTCCAACATACTTCTCATTGAAGTTATTCTCTCTTTCAACCCCCATGTCTTCTCCCTTCCCTCTTCCGGTGATGCTGTCATGCCACCTTAATGGAAAAGCCTGGAGTCACGCAACATTTTTCAGTTCATCACATCACACTCCCACATCATCCTCTCATAACTCTCTCCAAACTCAAATGATGAGCTTTCTCCTTTGTTCTAAGTAAAGTCCTGCACCTGTGTTATTTTCCTTAATCTTGTCTCCCCAACTAGACTATAAATTCTTTGCCCAGGAAATTCTAATAGTTCTTTGTAAATATTTATTGAAATAACAAATGAGTAAATAAATGAATAAATGGTTATAAGCTACTGGTCTTTTCTACTTTTCTGGATTTGGGGCCCCACAATCCTTTCCCTAGAATCTTCAATCTCTCTGGGCTAAAGAGATCAAGGCCAGATTGATTTTAATTAGTAGCTTGTGGAATAAGTCTTTCTCCTATTAGAACCACCTACATTATTAGGCACTTACATTCCAGATGAGAACTAATTAGAGACCTATATGATCTGTTTGTGACTTCTTCACTTCTATTGCTTTGTCTCTACAGGAAAATAATAAAAAATACCATGTTTACAGCTTTCAAGCTCTTTCCCTGCATATTACCTTGTTTTAATTTGACAGAAATGAGAGTTGGAAAAGGCATAACTAACCACAGGCATAGCTGAGTTGCTTTTTTTTCTTTTCTATCTCTTCAATTTATTCTTTTGGGCTTTTGATACCAAAGTAGTTTGAACAAAAAGGTTTCTTTGTTAAGTTGTGCTTTGCTTCTTCTGAGAAGATAACTGCAAAGGGTAATATAGGGTTATAGATAGGGAACAATAATTTTGTACAGTTTTTATAAAGACCTGCTGTTTATCAAGGGACCCTCAAGATGTAATATTTCACAATAAGTGCTCTATAAGTTTAGCTTCCTTCTTTTCTCAAAACAATGTCTCCTTTTTGATCACAGATTAGTCTTTTTATCCCAAGTCACTTCATCCCTCCTTAGGCTCTGATGCTGCAGCTTCTGCTTCAAGTGACCTACCTAGTTCTCTTGTGATATTTGGCCAAAGAAGGGTCCTGGGATCAAACCTAGTATCAGACCCAGTAGGTAAGTCAATTGTCCCTCTTAGCCACCCCTTCTCAGCCAGAAAATAAAAAGACTCCCTATCCCCATTTTACTCTGAGTTTGGGAGACTATTTCTGCAGGTATTTGTAACTTGGCAATAGGCCCTCAGAGATTATAATTCAGGGGTCCTCAAACTATGGCCCGCGGGCCACATGCGGCCCGCCGGGTGTTTTT
>VBSM01000662.1:861612-889831 GCA_008086735.1 Cheirogaleus medius
TCGCATGGGGGCCCCAAACTGGTAATCTGCCTAGGGCCCCATGGGAACTTAATCTGGCTCTGCAGACAGCCGAGGAGTAGGAAACCCAATTTAATCAACAGTAAGTGCATTTATATTCTGATTGCTATTCATTTGTGTATGATGTTGTATGTTGTGTGCTGTGTAAGCCCCGGTTCACATTGTTGCGATCTCTGAGCAGTGCGAGTTCAGCCATATGCTTGTATGGCTGAAGTCGCATTAGATTCGGAAGAAAAAAGGCATATGTGCCTTCTTTTTTCCTGCAGTGGAATCTGATCGCATGGGTCTTCTCACCCATGCAATCAGATTCCTGTGCGAGTTTACAGATCACAGTTCGGTTTGCATAGGGTAGTGTGAACTGGAAAGGTGGTGGAGGAACCGGCTCTGTAATCCTGCTGGTTCCCACACTGCACCAGTGTGAGCCTGAGGTAAAAGCAGAGTTCCACCAATATGGGCACTGGTGAGGCTGAAATGATGTGGACTGGCAAGGCTGCATTGATGGACGCTGATCAGACTGCATTGATGGGCAGTGCAGTCTATGTGTCTCTGTGTGGGCAGCGTTATTGCTGGTATATTGTTTTTGTAGTACTGTATATATATATTGGTATTTTACTAATAGCAATTTGGAATCCCTAGGAAACAATGATATCAAGAAAGAGAAAAATTGACTCGGAGTGTAGGATATTCAAAGAACAGTGGACTTATGATTACTTTTTCATGCAGTACAAGGAAAGAGCTGTGTGTTTGATATGCAAGAATATAGTGTCTGTGTTCAACGAATACAATTTGCATCGACACTATCAAACTCAACATAAAGATAAATATGATTGTTTGGTCGGAGAAGTGAGAAAAGATAAAATATTAAAACTGAAAAATACATTGACAACTCAGCAAAATACTTTTGTGAAGCAGAAGCAGCTAAATATTTCATCACTGCGAGCAAGTTTTCAAGTTGCCAAGCTAATAGCGTGCACTGGCAGACCATTCGTGGAGGGAGAATTTGTTAAAGAATGCCTTCTTTCTGTTGCCAAAGAGATGTATCCAGAGAAGGCTGATTTATTTAGTACAGTGAGTCTTTCAGGACCTACAATTATACGAAGGATTGAAGAAATGGGAGACAATTTGCATCAGCATTTGCAAAACTCTGCAAAAAAACTTTCCTATTTTTCCTTGGCACTTGATGAAAGTAATGATGTTCGTGATTCTGCACAACTTCTAATTTTTATTCGTGGGACAAATGACTATTTTGAAGTTACAGAAGAACTTGCTGCACTGCAAAGCATCAAAGGAACAACTACAGGAGAGGTTATCTAAGAAAAGGTTTTCCAAACTGTGAATGGTTTGGAGCTGGACTAGGCTAAACTAGCCAGTGTGACAACTGATGGTGCTCCTAGCATGGTGGGGTCTAAGAAAGGAGTAATTGCTTGCATTAACCAAGAGATGGACAAACATAACCATTCTCATCCAATAGCCATATACTGCCTCATCCACCAACAAGCGCTGTGTAGTAAATTACTGAAGCGGGACTCTGTTATGAAAATTGTGGTATCTTGTGTTAACCTCATTAGAGCTAATGCACTAAACCACAGACAATTTCAGGAATTTCTGTCTGAGCTAAATGGTGCCTATGAAGATGTTCTGTACCACACAGAAGTCCATTGGCTGAGTCAAGGGAGAGTTTTGAAACATTTCTATGACTTACTTTCACAGATTACAGCTTTTCTGCTTTCAAAAAACAAAGAAGTACCAGAGCTCAAGGATGCAGAATGGAAATGGCACCTTGCCTTTCTGACAGATGTAACAGAGCTACTCAACAGTTTCAGTGTGCAACTTGAAGGAAAGGGGAAGCTCATCTATGATATGCAATCACATGTGAAAGCATTTGAAGTAAAATTAGGCCTCCTCATCAAACAAGTGAAGGAGGAAAATTTCTGCCATCTCCCCACAACTCAAAATCTGTTAGCGGAAAAACCATTGGTTGCATTCCCAAACAAAACATGTGTGGATCCACTGGAAAAGGTGCAAAAGGAGTTCCAATTTAGATTTAAAGAGCTTCATCTCCATGAACAGGACATATAGCTTTTCCGTAACCCATTTTCTATTGACATTGAAAATGTGGATACAATTTACCAAATGGAACTGGCTGAATTGCAGAATTGTGACTCTCTGAAAGACGCATTCAAGTCAAGCAGCCTTCCTAATTTCTGTGCATCTCTCCCCTCTGAGACATATCCCAATCTCAGGAACCATGCACTCAAAATGGCAACCATCTTTGGCAGCACTTATGTCTGTGAACAGACTTTTTCCAGAATGAAACATCTGAAATCTCCAACCAGATCTAAACTAACTGATGCACACTTGCATCACTTGTTACAACTAGCAGTGACAAATATGGAACCGGACATTGACCATCTCATTAGCCAAAAGCAGGCCCATAGTTCCCATTGAAATACTGGTAAATTTGCTGATTTAACTTTACTTGTTCTTCATTTTAAATATTGTATTTGTTCCCATTTTGTTTTTTTACCTCAAAATAAGATATGTGCAATGTGCATAGGAATTTGTTCATAGTTTTTATTTTTAACTATTGTCTGGCCTTCCAACAGTCTGAGGGACAGTGAACTGGCCCCCTGTTTAAAAAGTTTGAGGACCCCTGCTATAATTTCTCCAGTGTAACAAGAGAGGGAACCAATGCACTATACTTCAAAATCCTCTCAGATCTCGTGAGTCACCAGCAGCTTTCAGACCATTCAGATTTCAAAATCAAACATCTGGAGATGATGGAATTCCCTGTCATAGCCAGCCCATTCTATCCCAAAAGGGCCTGCAGGATGAATCTCCTACATCACATGTTATCCTTCTCCATATGAAGGACAGTAACCTGGACAGGAAAGGAAATGTGATCTGGGTCCCTCAGATACCACAAGGAGAACAGAACATCTGGAAGAAATAGAAGTTGTGGCAGGGAACACAATTAATCATCTGTAATATCTTTGCTACTAAGGAGGAGTAATGATCAGCAGGTTCTATTCTGCTCTAATGGGCTAAGTCCAACCATAGAATTATAGAAATAGGTAAAAGGAGCAAATCTTACTAAGAACTCACAGTAAGGCAGGTCTTTCACGAGACTACTTTTGTTATTTTATCTAACTATAACTAATATTTTATCCCACATTAAAATTAGCCAAGGAAACTAGGGCCAAGAGAGTTTTATTAATTTGCTTACACAGTAAGTGGTAGAGCTGGAAATGAAATCTAGTCTCACTCTGAGCCAGGGCTTGGTGTCTAGACTTACAGGGAAAGCACCAAAGGACCTGGCTCAGACTCTTTCCAAAGCTGCAGCTGACATTGATGTGGGAATTGAAAAGAGGAGAAATGTTGTGACAGACCACTGACTGATCCACCTGAATGAAAGCCAAAACAAAGACTCTTGAAATAGACATTTTCAGCACCAGGAAAAAATGGATTCTATTATAAAAATCCTCAGGGAGCCTCAGGTGGCTAAATTTTACTATAATCATTGCAAAGAGATACTGCTCAAGAGAGAAGAAAGGGAGGATTAGGGAGGAGCAGTAGATTTTATCCACTTAGAAAGTGCAATTCCAAGTGAGTCTCTGGTATTCCCTGGCCTATAGCAGCCAGATGGAAAGGAGAAAATCTAAGGAGAAAGACAACAGGAGTGAGGGAAACTAAAGAGAAAAAGGAAATCTACCAGTCGTCTTGCAAGAAAATTTACAGAAGTGAAAATGAAAATATAAATATTTTGTATTAAAAGTCTTGAAAAGTTACTAAATCATTAAAAGTATGAAAAAAGTATACCCTACTAATAACAACATAAATTTAAAACCATATCAAAGTATCATTTTTGCTTATAAAATTAAAAAGAAAATTTTAAAATAACAATGTTTTATAGTGGTACAGATATGGTAAATCATACACTTTTTGATTGCCGATTAGAACATAAATGTATACAACTGCAAAGCAATTTTGTGATAATGTTAAGTGGACATGTTGTGTTGTGGACATGTAATGTTGTGGACATTAATTATTTATTCCTTCCTATTGCATAGTTATTTATTGCTACATAACAAATTACTCCAAAATAGCAACTTAAAACAATAAATATTTATCACCACATATAATTTCTGTGGGACTGAATTCACAAGTGGCTTAGTTGTATGGTCCTAGCTAGGGGTCTCTCCTGAGTTTGCAAGCAAGATTTCAGTCATTCTGAAGGCTTGACTAGGTCTGGAAGATGTACTTCCAAGGTGGCTCACTAAAAATGGCTGTTGGCAGGAGGCCTCAGTTCCTCACCATGTAGACATCTCCATTGGGCTACTTAAGTGTCTTCATGACAAGACAGGTAACTTCCTCCAAGGTAAGTGATCAAAGAGATAGCAAGATGGAAGCTACAATGTCTTTTATGATGTAGGAAGTCACACATCATCACTTCTACATTATCTTCTTGGCTACACAGGTCATCCCTACTCAACATGAGAGGGGACTATAGAAGGGCATAATACTAGGAGACAAGGATCACTGGGGACCATTTTGGAGACTGGTCACCACAGAGAGTAATTACTTTCATGCTTGAAGGATTTGGATCTTCAAGAGCTAAACAATTTAAATGTGGGCCATCCCTTCTGTCAAAGATATTCTAAGGCATATCTGTTTCAGATTATTCAGTACCACTTTTGAATATGGCTCAGTTCTATAATTTAGTACCTTTACCTTGTTTATTAGCCAGTGGAGCAATGATAAGGCATTACACTATAAGGAAAGAAGTTGGAAAAACATAAAGAAATAAAACTGTACTGAGAAATATTTTCAGACTGGTGTTCAGGAAAAGGGCTTATATATGGATTCTAACAATGGATATTTTTATAAAGAGGATCTAGCCAACTTCTTAAAGTTCAGCATTTACCCTCTCTAATTACAATACACTCTATTTCAACATGCCAGACAGAAACAAAATGCTTTGTTTTACTCACATTTTTCTAACAAGAGTTGCTCAGAGTTCCTCTGAGCATTTCTAGCACCTTACTTGCCCTTGTTTAGAACACTTTTACCTTATGCCTTAGATCATAATATTACACATGTCTAAGTCATTCTACCAACTCTAAGTTCCTTGAAATCAAAGTTCATTTCTATTTCATCTCTTCTGTCTATTCAGGACCTAGAGTAATTGTGTTCTCCACTTCCCTTCCCACTTCCCAGTTTCCCCACTTTGCTCTCCCTTTATACAAGCAGATAGATGGCTGTCCTTATTGCCTAAAGGAGCCATGTGGCTCCAAAATCACAAAAGCCTGTGAGTCTTGACTTGATTTTTGTAGGCCAAAAGAAAATTCCCTCAAGAGATTGGTGTGGACTTCAGACTTAGAGAAAACACTTGTTAGAAAAAGCAGGAGTGCACACAGCTTTCCCCATTCCAGACCTTGAATGGGCCATGCAGACAGAAATAAGGCACATTTCAGTGGCAATCAGACAAGATGATGATCAATGATACTGAAAAGCAGATGGCTCTTCAATCACTCCACTATGCACTACATAAGCCACCCCACCTGGCTAGGAAATTGGACAAAACCTGAGGAAAAGGGGATGGGGGCAAATTGTCTGAGACTAAGTTTCTACCACCCAATCAACATGAAGCTTGAAGTAGAAAAAGTTGAATTACTGAAAAGAAGGCTACATTTATTACACACACTAGTTTGTGTATTGAGATTCCTGTTTGCTACATGTGTTACTCAGTAAATGTTTTTTGAATGAATAGAATAATCGAATGAACAAATGAAAACTAAAAAATTGTAATAGATCCACGTTTGCTTCTTTGATGAGGCAGCCAAAGGCAAGGTGGATTAAGAGGAGAACAAAGGCCTGGGCATCCAAAATTATGGCTACTAGTGACCATGGGCCTGAAGGTGGTGGTAAACCCTCTCTCTCTCCTTCGTAACCGGGGTATTTCCATTGTGATTCCTTCTATGAGAATTATAGACGGAGTTTTATTTTCCTGGGTTCCCAGTGGTGAGGTGAGGTGCCGCAACAAGAAAAAGGACTAGTTTTAGTTTCAGGTAACGTTGTGAAAGCGGTTAGTACTGGGAATCGTAGGCACTCAATAATTAACCTTACCGTGTCTTCCTTAACTCTTCAGTCCTAGCCTCCAAACCTGATTTAACTGAACTCTAGGCCCCACCCCTTCTGGGCCCGCCTCCTCAGCCTATAAGGACTGACTTTTCCACCATTTCCGGCTTCTGGGACCTGTGCGCACTACGGCTTCCGGTGTCATGGCGGCCTGAGGTCCTCGGTGTCGGTGAGGCGGCTGCAGGCCCCTCCCTGCGAAGCCGCTGGTCCGGCAGGCGGGGATGTGACCGCGGGCCCTGCCGGCCTGCCTCAGGCGTCGCGTCAGCTCCCGTGTCAGTGTCCTCAGTTCACACCGATGGCGGGATCCGGTTGCACCTGGGGCGCGGAGCCGCCGCGGTTTCTGGAGGCCTTTGGGCGGCTGTGGCAGGTACAGAGCCGCCTGGGCAGCGGCTCTTCGGCCTCGGTGTATCGGGTGCGCTGCTGCGGCAACCCCGGCTCGCCCCCCGGCGCTCTCAAGCAGTTCTTGCCGCCGGGAACCACCGGGGCTGCAGCCTCGGCCGCCGAGTATGGTTTCCGCAAAGAGAGGGCGGCGCTGGAGCAGTTGCAGGGTCACAGGAACATCGGTAATTGCCACCGTCTCCCTTCTCCTCTTGCCCAGGTCCCAGAGCAGACACACACTTCTGTCAGCCTGGCGTTCCATCTTCCCTCCTTGCGGGTCTGGCCCTCATTATCACCTGATCCAGTCCCCTTTTCCTTTCCCCTTTCCCTTTCACTTTATTACTGTCTGCGGTAAGATGGAGTTGGTGATCTGCGTTGCCTAGTGTCACATAGTAGATGCTCAGTAAGTTCAGTTTTCCTTTGGGTCTCTTCGGAGAATGCCGCATTTATTAGCAGAGAGAATTGTTTTCTCTAGTAAAAAGAGGCATACTTTTGCTAGATGTCATGTCTTGAGTGGAAATTTTTGAATCGTGGCATACAAGTGGGAAATGGAAACTATTTCTAGGGCTTGTGACATCAATGCTTATCAATAACTCCCACATAGTTCACCTGACATGTATTTATTGTGAATTTGGAAAAATCGACTCAATATTACATGGAGTCCTTATGGAAGTGTGAAATTTAGGAACGCTTTATCCTTTGCCCTCTTGAGAGACTGTTTCATGACTCAGATATTCAGAATGTAAGATATTTAATGATCACTGAAGATTGATCTTTGAAGCAGTGTTCATTGTCATTACACCAACAGTGAGCTTATCATTAGTTATAGCTTTGGTCAATAAAACAATTTCTGATTTCCTAGCAAGTATAATCCATGCTTAATTTGAAGAGTGACCTTTTCTATAATACCATTTTGGAGAAGAATTTCTTAACACTACTGTTGGATTTTTTGAGCTTGCTAAATGGTATATCACTATAACTTTAATATTGAAGAGGGAAAATTTTTGCTGCATAAGGACTTGTTGAAATCTCTGCAAGATTAGGTTAAAATGTCATCTGGAAAGTCTTAATCTCGTCTTTTAATATTTATAGGGTCCTATTTTGCATTAAGAAGCAGTCTTCAGTTTGGTTATTGTGCATCGTGACATTCCTTTTAAGAGTTACTTAATATTTGGATTTTTGCTTTTAATCATTTTTATTTGGCACTCTAGGTGCATGTTCACCCACTACTAAGTACTTGGTGAGACATAAATTGTATCATTGTGCCATATTAATATCTTTGAATGGTAATCAGCTGTTGAAGCTTGTCTAATTTTATTAAAATAACCCAGTTACCCAAAGATTTTACTCATGGGAAAAATAAATTACAGTGGAAAGTTTGCTCATCAAAGTTGTCCTTATTTAGACTATCCCAAATTTGTACTGCAGAGTTATCTACTTTAGTAGTAACTTACTTTGAGTCTGATTTTAAAAATATTATAATTTGTTTCTTTTTTAGTGACTTTGTATGGAGTCTTTACAATCCATTTCTCTCCAAATGTGCCATCACGATGTCTGTTGCTTGAACTCCTGGATGTCAGTGTTTCGGAATTGCTTTTATATTCTAGTCACCAGGGTTGTTCCATGTGGATGATACAGCATTGTGCCAGAGACGTTCTGGAGGCCCTTGCTTTTCTTCATCATGAGGGTTATGTCCATGCAGACCTCAAACCACGTAACATATTGTGGAGTGCAGAGAATGAATGTTTTAAACTCATTGACTTTGGACTTAGCTTCAAAGAAGGCAATCAGGTAAGAAATAACCTTTTCTTTTCCTTCATGGTTTAAAATCTAGTGGGTGTAAACCAAATATTTTTAAATAACAGGTATAGTTTAGTAGGGCCTTATGAGACATTTCTATCTAAAATACCTGAGGATGAAGCAAAATCAAAAGGATTTCAGTGCTGCTATATGAAAAAAGGACATATGTTTGGATCAGGTAGGAGGAGCTAGTGAAGCACAATAGAGCTCTGGAATTATTAAAAGTACTCAATGTACGTACAATTCTTTTTTAACTTTATGAGCATTTGATTAAGTGCTAAGTTACTGTTCCTGGTGTTTTTGGTGTTGGGACTCTATTTCATGGCAGAATGCATGTGACAGTTCTGGCAAATCCTCCATTATCTATAGTTTATCAGTTCTTTGCAGAGTGTCCTTATTTATCAGCAGTGCCTAATAGGTAAGAGACTATCCAATGAAGACATCTTTATGAGTAGGTGGATGGAAAATATACAGCTTGCCTCTGAGAAATGCCCAGTTAATGAGCCAAAGAATTATGATAAGTAAAGACTAAAAATGTTTGGCATTTAGTTTGGCAGTGGTTTACTGCACTTTTAGAGAAGTAAATGCACTGAAAATATGGATGGAAACTGAGCAGCTTTTTATTGGTTGTAATATTTATTCATCTTCTTAGGATGTAAAGTATATTCAGACAGACGGGTATCGGGCTCCAGAAGCAGAACTGCAAAATTGCTTGGCCCAGGCTGGCCTGCAGAGTGATACAGAATGTACCTCAGCTGTTGATCTTTGGAGCCTAGGAATCATTTTACTGGAAATGTTCTCAGGAATGAAACTGAAACATACAGTCAGATCTCAGGAATGGAAGGTAAACTGCATTAGTGCTTTGCTTTGAGGTTCTTAATCCTAGTTTAAGAGTATTCAATTTATGATGATTCTTGTCGAGGACTACTGTTGCTTTCTTTCATCCACACTCCTCTTTTTATATTTATGACACCTTAAATGCCACTACTCCTATGGCAACAAGTGTGTTAGTGAGCATTGCATTCTTACTGTTCCCTTCCTGGGGCCTGGCATGTAGTAAGTACTTGATGAAATGTTTGAATGAATGCATTTTCCAGAAGAAGCAAAAGTGATTCTTTTGTTTAGCAACTTATTTATATTAGGTTTTAAAGTATTACTAATACAACAATATTCCAAGTTAAAATGATAATCTTTACATAATGCTTTATAGTTTAAAAAATATTTTAATACCTTAATATAAAAATCAACAATAATTCCAAAATACTGTATTATTTACCAAACCTCAAGCCTAGAGGATAATGATATCATCACAATATTAAAGCCCCACAATATGTTTGAAAACATACCGTAGTTAATTCCTAACTTATAAGCAAACAAAAAGTTCTTTCAAATATTAGAGGTTAGGAACTTAGATATTAAACAAGTATTTGATATTGAGTGTTTTGATATTACACAACAAGTATTTTTTTGAGCATCTAATACATAGTGTATGGCTGTTATAACATGTAGAGTTTTGTTTCTTTTAATCTCCTAGTCACTGATTTCTGGTGTAGCAATTCCTGGAAGCAATACTTTAATAGCCTAGTTGGTGTACCTAATGCTTGTTTTGGGTAAAAGAAAATGCTATTATGGGAGTAAAATCAGTATCATTCTTTATTACTGATATTCCAAAACAGTCAAGAGGCTAAGTATTCTTTCTTAGCGCTAATCCAAATATAGAGCAATTACTTGAATTAGCTTTGACTGTCATTGAGCCCTTTGGACTATATCTGCTTGGTCCAGAGCTCACTAGAACTAGGTCACATTTTAATTTGTGTGAAATTTGAAGGCATGATATGTACTAATGGGATCCCTAATATATGCCTCTGTAGATAAAACATCATTTTGTTTTATCACTTTCTATGAAGGCAAAATTGTTAAGTGAGTATGAGCTTAACCTCTGAAGTCAAACTGCTAGAGTTCATACCTTGCCTCTACCTCTTACTAAGTATTTAGGTTCACTAAACCATGGTTTACTTTCTGTAATATGAGGATAATGATAGCATATATCTCATAAGAGTATTGAGGTTAAAAAGGAAATGATATTTCGTTTTTAACAGAGGGTACAGTCCATGGTAAGTATTCTATACATTTTAGTAATAATGATGGTATCAGGTCTTTTTCCAAATTCTGAGTTAGTGTAGTATTGAAGGAGAAAGTGTTACATTCCATGAAGATTTAGAGTATGGATAATATGACGAATGTAGTACTTCATTTTGTCTTTATTTTATTTCTGTCTGAAAATCAATACCTGACTCACCTATTACACATTCATTTTCTAACTTTGCATTAAACTACATTTTTATGTGGTTGCTTTGGTACTTGTTTCTTTATTCTTTCATCTAGTAGATGTTCATAGAGTGCCAGGTACTGTGCTAGGTACTGGGAATGGAGAAAAAATTTTCCTCCTCTCTAGAAACTTATATAAATTATCTCCTTCATTAAAATTGTAAGCTCTCAGAAGAGAGTGCTTTCTGTTGCATGTTACTCATCACGTATAATACTATCTGCCTAGTACTCAATATATACAGACCAACATGAATAACCAAAGGTAGACTTTTCTCCCTTTTTTTAGGCAAATAGTTCTGCTATTATCGATCACATATTTGCCAGTAAAGCAGTGGTGAATGCCGCAATTCCAGCCTATCACCTAAGAGACCTTATCAAAAGGTACGGTATGTGTGCTGTAAACTTGCTTTGCGTATATTTACTATATATAGTGGGTTTTTTTTTCTTTTTTTTTTCTCTCTTACTGAGTGGATTTATATTATGATGTCTGGTTTGATCAATCATGTAGAGGTTTTGCTCCCCTAGAAATACGAATTTTAGTTTAGACAGTCTGTACAGGGTAGCTTTCTATAAGGAGCATAAGTAATCAAGTAGTTTTATAAAATTTATTTTCAAAGGGATGTTCTTTTGTTTCTAGCGAGTACCAGATGTTAAGCTCTTCTTGGTAGCTAGTTACTCACTGGAAGATAAATCCTGGACTGTTATACCTTTGGCTTCTCATAGCTCTGGCAATTCAATATACTTGATGGAAAACAGGTTTTTAAAGTGTCTTTATTAATGAAAGACTGGGTTTGCTGTTTTGCATGACCAAAAAAAAAAAAAACCAAAAATATTTTGAATAAGGTAGTTTTTTAAATTATACTTTATATATTTACCATTGACAACTCTCTGGGGATAACAGATACAGCATTTCTTTTTTTTTTTTTTAAATTTTATAATCTGTTATTTTATTTTATTTTTTTTATTTTAGCATATTATAGGGGTATGAATGTTTAGGTTACGTGTGTTGCCTTCCCTCTCCTTCCTCCCCGGAGTCAGAGCTTCAAGTATGTCCATCACCCAGATGGTATAGCATTTCTGATAATCTGAATAGATCCAAGTACAATAGATATTTTGAACATATGAAATAATATGTATAATGATGTGTCGGGAATATGTTCTGATAAATGTGTTGTTAGGTGATTTTGTTGTTGTGCAAACATCATTGAGTGTACTAACACAAACGTAGATGGGGTAGCCTTCTACGTGCATAGGCTATATGGCATAGCCTATTGCTCGTAGGCTACAAACCTGTCCATCATGTTACTGTACTGAATATTGTAGGCAATTATCACACAACGGTAAGTATTTATGTATCTGAGCATATCTGAACATAGAAAAGGTACAGTAAAAAATGATATAAAAGATAAAAATGGTACAGCTGTATAGTCCATTTAAATGGAGGGCACATAAATGAAGCTTGCAGGACTGGAAGTTGCTCTGGGTGAGTCATTGTGAGTGACTGGTGAGAGAATGTGATCACCTAGAACATTACACTACTGTAGACTTTATAAACACTGCATACGTAGGCTATACTAAATTTATAAAAAAAAGTTTTCTTCAACTGTAAATTAACCTTTGCTTACTGTAACTTTTTTACTTATAAACTAATTTTTCATTAACTTTGAACTCTTTTTTAGTAGCACTTAGCTTAAAACACATTGTACAGCTGTACACATTTTTATGTTATTTTATAAGCTTTTTTTTATTTACAAATTTTTTTAATTTAATTTTTTTACTTTTTATACTTTTTTGTTAAGAACTAAGGCAAAATGCACAGATTAACCCCTAGGCCTACACAGGGTCGGGATTGTCAATATCACTGTCTTCTACCTCCACGCTTCATTTCACTGGAAGGTCTTCAGGGGTAGTTAACAGGCATAGGAATGTCATCTCCTATGATGATAATGCCTTCTAGAATACCTCCTCAATGACTTGCCTGAGGCTGTTTTACAGCTAACTTTTTTTAAATGAGAGGTATACTCTAAAATATATAAACCAGTAACACAGTTGTTTATCATCAAGTGTTATATACCATACATAACTATATGGGCTATAATTTTATATGACTAGCAGCACAGTATGTTTGTGTATACCAGTGTCACCATAAACACCTCTGAGTAATGCGTTGTGCTATGACATATACAATGGCTACATTGTCACTAGGCAATAAGAATTTTTCAGGTCTATATATAATCTTAGGAGATCACGATTGTATATACAGTCCCTTGTTGACCAAAACATTGTCATGTGATGCATGACTGTATTATCAAATAGTAGGCTTTTCAGATGTCTAACATTATGAGCCAGAAATGAATAAAAATAATTAGTATGCTAGAAAAGGATGGATCTCATGTTTGAATCAGAGTATTATAGTATCTTTAGAATATTGGCCCTATTAAACCTTCAAATTAGTTTTTTTTTAATTTTTTATTTTCAAATAATTACACACAAGAAGTTGTAAAAATCTTACAGAAAGATCTCTACCCTTTACCCAGTTTCCCCTAATGGTGACATCTTATATTACTAGTACAATATCAAAACCAGTAAATTGACATTGGTACAATCCACAGCATTTATTCAGATCTCATCAGTTTTACACATAGTTATTTGTGTGTGTGTTTTAGATCAATTGTAAATAGCTGTTAGTGTCTGATTGATAGTGGATATTATAAATTAGATTTTAAATTCTAGTATTGACTTTTATTTTTCAGTAATAGGTTTTTTCCTGATTATAAATCATACTAATTTTGGAAACTGCAGAAAATTATGATGAAGAAAATAAAAATTTGGCTGGGCGTGGTGGCTCACGCCTGTAATCCTAGCACTCTGGGAGGCCGAGGCGGGAGGATTGCTCGAGGTCAAGAGTTCGAAACCATCCTGAGCAAGAGCAAGACCCTGTCTCTACTAAAAATAGGAAGAAATTAATTGGCCAACTAAAAATATATATAGAAAAAATTAGCTGGGCATGGTGGCACATGCCTGTAGTCCCAGCTACTCGGGAGGCTGAGGCAGAAGGATCGCTTAAGCCTAGGAGTTTGAGGTTTGTGTGAGCTAGGCTGACACCAGGGCACTCTAGCCCAGGGAACAGAGTAAGACTCTGTCTCAAAAAGAAAAGAAGAGAAGGGGAAGGAGAGGGGGAAGGGGAGAGACATTGCAAACCTACCTTCTAGTGTTAGCACTTTGGTGTATTTCTTTCCAATATTTTTTTGCATATTGTATTGTATGCACATGTAAATTACTTGAACCTTTTTTTGTAGAGTAAAACACAGATACTGAAACTGCTAATAAAATCAATGTGTAGCTTAGTGATTTTTTAGGAAGATTGTAACCACCTCATAACTACCATTCATGTTAAAAAATAGAACTTTGCCAACAAAGTCCTTTGTGTCCCATTCCAATCTCAAACCTGAAAGTAACCCCTACAACTGACTTTTATGGTAATCACTTGTTTTCATTATAATTTTATTGCCCAAGCGTGCATCCTTAAACACACATTAAAGCTTAAGTGGTTTAGTTTTGCTCTTCTAAAAAAAAATCCCTTTTGAGTCTCCCTTAATTTAAAGGTTCCCTTACCATCTCCTTTCCCCCTTTTCTCTTCTAGTTTATTTATTGAACAACCTGGATTCTTGGCTCAGTATAATTTTCCACAGTCTGAATTTTATTGATTGTTTCATTATGGTATAGTTAACATATTTCTGTTTAATTCATCTCAATTGGTAGTTATATCTAGAGGTTTTTTTTTTTTTTTTTTTTTTTTTTAATGAGACTACAAGACTATAGATAATATTTTACTTTTTTCGTAAGCAGGCACATAATATGGTTATGTCTGTTTTATGAGTTAGCAACTATTGATATTAATGCCTAGATCCATTACCTTGTTAGGGATTTTAGAATGGTGATTTTCTGTCATTTGTTCTTCATTTGATTAGCCAAAGAAAAAGTACAGTTGTCTCTCAATCTCCTCAGGGGATTGGTTCCAGGACCCCCAAGGATACCAAAAAGACGTTCAAGTCCCTTATATAAAATGGTGTAGTTATTTGCATATAACCTATGCACATCCTCTTGTATACTTTAAATAAATTTTAGATTATTTATAATACCTAATACAATGTAGATGCTATGTAAATAGTTGGTATACTGAATTTTAAAAACTTTATATTATCCTTTATTGTTATTTTTCTCTCTTTTTTTAAATTTCAGAATATTAAAGGAGTACAAATGTTTTTGTTACATTGCTTGAGTCAAGGCTATAAAAGTGCCCATCACTCAAATAGTGTTCATTGTACCCATTAGTTGGGTTTTTGCCCCTCCCCTCTTTCCCCCAGACCCCTGCTTGATTTCCAATGACTTTTACTTCCATCTGCACTTGTATGCCCATCAGTTAGTTCCAATTTATTAGAGTCCATGTATTGTTTTCTTTTCCATTCTTGAGATATTTCACTTAGGACAATTGTCTCAAATTCATTCCAAATTGCTGTAAAAGGCATTAATTCATCCTTTTTATGGCTGAATAGTACTCCATGGTATACATATACCAAATTTGTTAATTCATTCATGTATTGATGGGCACTTGGGTTTATTCCAGATCTTTGCAATTGTGAATTGTGCTGCAATGAACATTTGAGTGCAGGTGTCTTTTTGACAAAATTACTTATTTTCCTTTGGGTAGATATTGAGTAGTGGGATTGCTGGATCGAATGGTAGGTCTACTTTTAGTTCTTTGACAGAGTTCCATACTGTTTTCCATAGGACTTGTACTAATTTGCAGTTCCACCAATAGTGTATAAGTCTTTCTTTCTCCCTGCATCTGTGCCAGCATCTATTGTTTTTGAACTTTTTAATAAAAGCCATTCTAACAGGAGTGAAGTGATATCTCATTGTGGTTTTAATTTGCATTTCCTTGATGATTAGTGATGTTGGGCATTTTCTCTAGTGTTTGTTGGCCATATATTTATCTTCTGAAAAACTTCTGTTCATGTCTTTTGCCCACTTTTTAATGGGGTTGTTTGGTTTTTTCCTTACTGATTTGTTTGAGTTCTTTGTAGATTCTGGATATTAGCCCTTTCTTGGATGTGTAGATTGTGAATATTTTCTCCCATTCTGTAGGTTGTCTATTTGCTCTGATGATTATTTCTATTCCTGTACAGAAGCTTTTTAATTCAGTCAAGGTCCCATTTATTTATTTTTGTTGTTGCTGTAATTGCCATTGGGGTCTTAGTCATAAATTCTTTGCCTAGACTCATATCTAGAAGAGTTTTCCCCATATTTTCTTCTAAAATTCTTGTGGTTTCATACTTTACATTTAATTCTTTTATCCACCTTAAATTAATTTTTGTGAGTGGTTAGAGATAGGTGTCTTGTTCCATTGTTGTGCAATGTGGCTTTCCAATTTTCCCAGCACTGTTTATTGAATAGGGTTTCTGTTCCCCAGTGTACATTGTTGTCTGCTTTGTCAAGGATCAGTTGGCTGTAGGCAGATCATTTTATATCTGGGTTATCTATTCTGTTCCATTAGTCTTTGTTTTTGTACCAATACCATGCTATTTTGGTTACTATAGCCTTGTAGTATAGTTGTAAGTCTGGTACTGTGATTCCTTCAGGTTTGTTCTTTTTGCTTAGGATTGCTTTAGCTACTTGGTCTCTTTTCTGATTCTAAATGAAGTGCTGAATTATTTTTTCTAGGTCTGTGAAATATGCCATTGGTATTTTGATGGGGATTGCATTGAATCTGTAAATCACTTTGGGTAGTATGGACATTTTAACAATGTTGGTTCTACTGATCCATGAGCATAAGATATTTTTCCATTGGTTTGTGTCATCTGAGATTTCTTTCTTCATTGTTTCATAGTTTTTCTTGTAGAGATGTTTCGTCTCCTTGGTTAAGTATATTCCTACGTATTTTTATTTTCTTTGTAGCTATTGTGAATAGTATTGAATCTTTGATTTAACTCTCAGCCTGACTGCTATTGGTATATAGAAATGGTACTGATTTGTCTACATTGATTTTCTAACTTGAGACTTTGCTGAATTTATTTGTCAATTCCAGGAGTCTCTTGGTGGAGTCTGGAGTCTTTGGGGTTTTCTAGATACAAGATCATATCGTCTATGAAATCGATAGTTTGACCTCCTCTTTACTGATTTGGATACCCTTTATTTCTTTCTCTTTCCTTATTGCTCTGGTTAGGACTTGTATTCTATGTTAAATAGAAGTGGTGACAGTGGGTAACCTTGTCCAGTTCTTAAGGGGCATGCTTTTAACTTTCCCCTTCAGTAGGATTTTGGCTGTGGGTTTGTTATATATGTCTTTTATAATTTTGAGATATGTTCCTTCTATGCTTAGTTTGTCAAGAGTTTTTATCATGAAAGACTGGTAGATTTTGTCAAATGCTTTTTCTGCATCTATTGAGATGATCGTCTGGTCATCTGGTCGTCTGTTTTTGCTTCTGTTTATGTGGTGAATCACATTTATTGATTTCCATATGTTGAACCATCCTTGCAATTTTGGGATGAAGTCCACTTAGTCATGGTGGATTATTTTTTTGATGTGCTGTTGAACTCGGTTTGCTAGTATTTTATTGAGGATTTTTGCAACTGTATTGACAAGGTATGTTGGTCTGTGGTTTACTTTTTTTGTTGTGTCCTTTCCTGGCTTGGTATCAAGGTTATACTGGCTTTGTAGAATGAGTTGGGGAGGATTCCCTCCTTCTCAACATTATGAAATAACTTCTGCAGTATGGAAACCAATTATTCTTTGTAGGTCTCGTAGAATTAGGCTGTGAATCCATCTGGTCCAGGGCTACTTTTTTTTATTGGAAGAATTTTTATTACTGCCTCAATTTTGCTGCTTATTATTGGTCTGTTTAGCAGTTCTATTTCTTCCTGATTGAGTCTTGGAAGGTTGTGTATTTACAGGAATTTGTCCACTTTTTCTACATTTTCTAGCTTATGTGCATAGAGCTTTTCATAGTATTCATGGATGATGTTTTGTATTTCTGTGGTATCAGTTGTAATATCTTTTTCATTTCTGATTGAGCTTATTTGGGTCCTTTCTCTTCTAGCAAGAGGTTAATCTAGCAAGAGGTCTATCAATTTTGTTTATCTTTTCAAAGAACCAACTGTTTGTTTCACTGACCTTTTGTATTATTCTTGTTTGTTTGTTTTCCATTTCGTTTAGTTCTGCTCTGAGCTTAGGTATTTGTTTTTTTCTGCTGACATTGGGTTTGGTCTGCTTTTCCTTTTCTAGTTCCTTGAGATGTGATATGAGGTTGTTAATAATCTTTCTGACTTTTGATGTTGGCGTTTAAGGCTCTGAATTTTCCCGCTAGGAATGCTTTTGCTGAATGCCATAGATTTTGATAGCTTGTGTCCTCTTTGTTAATCAGTTCAGAGGATCTTCTGATGTCCACCTTAATTTCATTATTGACCCAATAATTGTTCAGCAGCAGATTGTTGAATTTCCATCACTTTGTGTAGAATTGAGTGTTATTCTTGGAATTGATTTCTAGTTGTATTCCACTATGGTCTGAGAAGATACATGATATGATTTCGATTTTTAAAAACTTGTTGAGACATGTTAGGCCACATGTTTTGTGGCCTAAGATATGATCAGCCTTGGAAAATGTCCCGTGTGCTGATGAGAAGAATGTATATTCAGTAGAATATTTTTGAGTAGAATGTTCTGTAAATGTCTGTTAGGTCCATTTGTTTTAGGTTCCCATTTAGGTCCAGTGTTCCTTTATTTTCTACTTTGATGATTTGTTTAGTTCTGACAATTGGGTGTTGAATTCTCTGGCAGTTATGGTACTATTTATTTCCTTTTTTTTTAGCTCTAGTAGAGTTAATTTTATGTATCTGGGAGCTCCTATGTTAGGTGCATATATATTTAAGATTATTGTGTCTTCTCGTTGAATTGCTTCCATTGTATAATGACCATCTTTGTCTTTCTATACCATTGTTGATTTAAAGTCAATTTTGTTTGATACGAGAATGGTTACACTAGCTCTCTTTTGGTTTTTTTTGTGTGGAATATTTTTTTCTATCTTTTCACATTGAGCCTTTGTGTATCCTTGTGGTTTAGATGTGCCTCCTTGAAACAACAGATACTTGGGTTGTATTTTTTCATCCTTTCAGCCAGCCTTTGTCTTTTGAGTGGCTCATTTAAACTGTTAACATTAAGAGATAGAATTGATATGTGGGATGCTATTTTGTTCATCATGTTGGGTAATACCTTATTGCTTTGTTTTCCCTTCTGTGCTATTGTTTTATAAGAGTTATGAGCTTTAGCCTTTTGGGGTGATTTTATACTGGTAGGTATCTATTGTACTAATTCATGTATAAGGCTGTTTTGAGTATTTCCTGCAGGGTAGGTCTGGTCATGACAAATTCCCTCAGTGTTTGCTTGTCTGGAAGAGACTTAATTTCTCCATCAGTTGTGAAACTTAGTTTTGCAGGATATAAAAATAAAATTCTAGGCTGGTAGTTTTTCTATTTAAGAAGATTGAAGATTGGGTCCTACTCCCTTCTGACTTGTAAGGTTTCTGCTTAGAAGTCTGCTGTTAGTCTGATAGGTTTTCCTTTGTAGGTCAGTTGTTGCTTATGTCTAGTGGCTTGTAGAATTTTCTCCTTCATTTCAACTTTGTCTAGGTTGATTACTTTGTGTCTTGGGGATGTCCTATTTGCTCTCCTTTACTCCAAGTGTCCCACACTGCTTCTCTGTGATTTCACAGTGTTCCTTCTGAGAAGAGCTATCTGTAGGTAGGCATCTGCCTACAATTTACACTGCTTTCCTTGAGAGCAGCATGCTCACAGACTGTTTCTAGTCCACCATCTTCCTCTGTACTTTTTGAATCAATTTTTTTTTTCTAAACCTAAAACCATTCCCTTTCCCTTTGAGCCCATATATGCCAAGCTTCTCTTGAGGTCTTCTCCTGATGGCAGCTTCAGGATACTCTTTCAGAAGCGGCAGCCAAACCTCATGCCAACTCCTGCCTGTGACTGCAGGGGAAACTTACTTTCTTTTTTTCCTGACTTTTTGATCCATGTTTGGTTGAATCTATGGATGGGGGTACCTGTTGATGTGGGATATGGATATGGAGGGCCTACTATACGTGCTTGATAGTCTTTCTCTTTATTTACCAGTTTTCAAGATAATGAGTTGGTTCCTTGTCATCTTCTAAAGATGATAATTCTCTTTTTTAAAATTCATAGTTTCATTATAAACTAATGGATTTAAATATATTTTATATATTTTAATTCATTGCAGTTTTTATCCTATTTGAAGCCGAAATTGTCCCATCTTTGATGAATGGAAACCTCTGCATGTCAGTTTTGGCAGACTGTATTATCTTTGATAGCTTCTTTGCTATGTGGTATGATAAGATGTTCCCAGTTCATCTTATGCATTTCCTTCCCCAGACCTGCAATTAGCCATTTTTCCTTGAAGCCTGGTTTCTTTTAGAGGAAATGGTATTTTAAAACCACAATCTGTGTATTAGGAAAACTCATTGCTATGAGGGTGGTCATTGTTTCTAGGCCTTTTAAGTGGACAGAGTTCATGCTGATGTTTCCAATTCAAGTTCAGGACCACATAGTTTTTACTTTTTATTTTATGTCTGTCTCTTTTCTTCCATGTCAAGACTTGTGGTTCTTAAGAATAAAGGGAATGCCAGAATTAGAGTATTTCATAATTACCCAGTTGCTTCTAAATTCTACAATAAACATAAAGCAGTCTCAGAATAATAGTACTCTAATAAGATTACTTAAAATATTTTTAGTATTTTTGCATATGGTCTTCCTATTCTCCCATTTTAAAAATAGTTTTATGTGCATCATCAGATTATGTAGCTATTATATACTATATGCTATCTGTTTTAGTACTCTCATTTAATTTTAGTTCTACATGTAACTGTATATTTAATATTCACCATCAGTCCTTGTGTTGATGTCTTTCTAATCTTTTAGTTTGCTAAATCTTATTCTCTAGATCATATGATGAATATTCTGAGTTTTTGCCTGTTAATAATAATATGTGGTTATTATACATGAAAGTCTGTTTAGCTGGATAGAAAAATCCTTGGCATATATTTTTCTTTCTTAAGTGTCTTAACATGTTACTGAATTTTCTTCTGGCATATAATGGTTCTATTGAAAAGTTTGATAACTCACTAATTGTCTTTTTATTAAAAGTCACTTGGTGTCTGTGTCTAGATGCCCAAAGGATTTTATCTTTTTCTTTAAAGACTAGTAATTTTACCATAATATATCTTGATTTTGATTGTTCTAGGTCAATATTCTTAGTTCTTAGGAACATGGTATGCCTTTCAATATGTAGTTCAGGTCTTTTTTTGTTTGTTTTTGAAAAGTGTTCTTAAATTGTAGTTTTTAGTATTTGTTCTGTTGTCTTACTTTGCTTTTCTTTTTCAGGTACTTGTCTACATATGTTTGATTTTCTTTACCTATATTCAGTATTATCACTTTCTCTTGAATCCATATTATCTCTTTCATTATTTCATTTTGATTTTTTAAAAATTTTTTCCTTTCTGCCTATTTAATATAATCTGTTATATTTATTCATCCTTATATTAATATCTCTTCTAGCATAATCTTATTTTATGAAAATTTTTTAAATTTCTAATTCTTTCCTGAGTTCTATAATCTAATTTTTGAGATTTTCTAATTTTGATTCATGTTGCTGTTTCATATCTGTATCATAAGCGGCAGGTTAATGTGTTCATCTGTGTGTGGTCTTTGGCTATTTAGTGTGTCCCTATAGTTTTGTTATAGATGTTGTCTATGGGTTTTTTGGTTTTTCTATCAAGTTGCTTTATTATTAGGGATATTGGAGAAGATTCAGTCATCATCCCACCACTTTTTTTTTAATTGCATTACCCTAAATCTGTGTCTAATTTTTTTCACTCACTGTTACAGAGTTTGGGTCACTTTCCCATGTTTCATTTATTAGTCAAAAACATTATTTTAGATCACAGTATAGTGTTATAAGTATGTATCATGATTTATTGAACCATTTGCTAATAAATGGCATTTATATTCTTTACAGGTGAATGATTGAATAAATCATGCTAATATAATTAATGCTATGATGAACATTTAGACATTTTTATTTTTGTTAGTGGTTGCATTTCCAAAAGATTTGACAGTAATTATAAAGATACCTGTTTTCATGATTTAGCATGCTTCATGATGATCCAAGCAGAAGAATTCCTGCTGAAATGGCGTTGTGCAGCCCATTCTTTAGCATTCCTTTTGGTAAGTTGTATATGTCTTTTATTTTTTTCTTGGTCATTTGACAGTCAAGTAAGATATCAGGAGTAATCTGTATTCCCAAGCTCCTTTGCCCTGTGTTCACCAATTTATTTGGGGGGATTTAAATTTAACTATATTATGATGAACTTTAACAGCCCCTCATATTGAAGATCTGGTGATGCTTCCTACTCCAGTGCTAAGACTGCTGAATGTGTTGGATGATGATTATCTTGAGAATGAAGAGGAATATGAAGGTTAGTGTTTTCTAAGTTATATTCTAATGCATCTTTCTTAACTAAGTCTGAAATAGATTTATCTATTCATAAGATTCTCATATTTCTCTAATTTATAATGTCCTTTTGACTCTATTACATATCATCTTTACCAAATAAATACAGAATATTAATTTTCCCAGCAACTTCTGTCTCTCTGGTCTATCTCTTCTAGCCCTCCTTTATGTTTTTATTTCTCCATTTGAGCTTTCTTTTTTGCTTTTAACTACTCACTCATTCAGGACATTTTTACTGAGTACTTTCTATGTGCCATTGTGGGATTATTCCCTGTCTTTAGTATAGTAGAGGAGACAAATTAAAAAAATATAAAATTATAGTTGTGATAATCTGGTCAGTTAAAAGCTAAAGAGGTAGCCAGAGTACAAACTTATTTGCTATGTTTAAGAATTTGGATTTTATCCCAGACATAGTAATACTGGAACATAACCTACATGAAAGAATTTTTTTTTTTTTTTTGGAACAGTCTCACTTTGTTGCCCAGGCTAGAGCGAGTGCCGTGGCGTCAGCCTAGCTCACAGCAACCTCAAACTCCTGGGTTCAAACGATCCTTCTCCGTCAGCCTCCTGAGTAGCTGGGACTATGGCATACGCCACCATGCCCGGCTAATTTTTTCTATATACTTTTAGTTGGCCAATTAATTTCTTTCTATTTTAGTAGAGACAGGCGTCTCACTCTTGCTCAGGCTGGTTTTGAACTCCTGACCTTCAGGGATCCGCCCGCCTCGGCTTCCCAGAGTGCTAGGATTACAGGTGTGAGCCACCGCGCCCAGCCTGAAAGAATTTTTTATCAAGCATAGAATGGTCCCTGGCTTATGGTAACTACTCAAAGAATACTTGTTCTTTGTTGAGTGCAGTAAGGAATTATTAAAAATTGTAAGTAGGAGAAAGATATAATCAAACTTATATTTTAGTAGGAACATTCTGGAAGTAGAGGGGAATGGACTAAAAGCAGGGCCAAACTTGGACGAAGGTCAACAGCCGTGAAGCATTTGCATCAACCTAGTACTATTACTAGAGAGGCAATTTTGTATAGTAGTTAAGAGTATATAGTACAGTGGTGGTTCCAGAAATTTTGCAAAGGAGATCAGAGCCTTAAAGATGAGCACAGCGGCTGGCCATTGGAAGTTGACAACAACCAGTTGAGAGTGATCATCTAAGCTGATCCTCTTAAAACTACACGAGGAGTTGCTGAAGAACAGCATCGACCATTCTATCGTCATTCGGAATTTGAAGCTATTCAGGATGTCTATTTATCTGAAAGAAAGTCTTGCCCTCAGCATTGTTTTAGTCAGGTCACTAAGGTACAATGGCTCTAAATAATCTCTTAATATCAGTTCAAAATACTACTTATGTCCTTTAAACCTGTCTATCTACTGTCTTCATCACCTCATTCTATCTACTCCACACAATTTTAATCTCTATAAAGTTCTAGATTGGGCTTTTTTGAATAAACCTTAGGGAGACTGTATGAACTCTTTGTATTTTGCTGTGTAACACTTTTTTCTGCTTCTAAATACAATGAGTATTTAAATTTTGTATAAATATTGCTGTTAAATGTTTGTGCTTAAGAGTCCACATGATCTAAAGTACAACAGATAATATAGTACCATTAAATACCTTTGTTCTGATTAGCAGGATCATCATCAAATAACATGTATTAGTTATAGATAAGTTGCTTAGCTAGAAATTATTATATGTGTTGGAACAGCTGTCTTGTAATTTTGATGGAGACAGGGAAGGAAGTTAAATTCAAACTTTACATTTTAGACCAAAATAAATTTCAAATCAAGTAAAGATTAAAATACTTGAAAAAAACAAGTGAGGGAATGAAATAATGAAGGAAAGAAAAGAAAGGGCTGAGGGAAGGAAGTAGGGAGATAAGAGAAAAAGAAAAAAGGAAAGAATTTTTTTAAATTTAACAAATTATTGGAAAATTTTAGTTTTTAATATTCCTGGAGTGGGAAAGGCTTTTCTCAAATATGGTACAAAAACTCAGCAGCAATAAAATAATGATTCAGTAAATTCTACAATGACAAAACCTACCCTAAGAAAGATTTAAAGACAAATGATAATTTAAGAAAAAATATTTACAGCTATTACTACAGACAGTTTATAGGAAAGGAAATACAAATGCATTTCACATGTGTTTTCAGACTCACTTATTATTAAATGCTAATTAAAACCAAACTACAATATCTTTGTTATCTATCCACATTAACAGTGATGAAAACATTTAATAATCCTCTTGTGGGTAAGGGGATAGGAAAGCAGATGTACTCATACATCGCTGGAGAGAATTTCATTGGTAAACTTGCATGAAGAAACAAGTTGGTAATTCTAATAAAATTACAAATTCATGTCGATTTTGATCCAGCAATTCCATTTCTAGCATGTCAACTTAGACATACACAAGTGAAAAGAGTTACATGCAGGTTTATCTATTCAATATTGTTTTTAATGGCAAAAAGTTTGGAAATAGTTTTATTATTTAATTATGTAAAGGACATATTAGTTTATTGAACATACATAGAGTAAAATACTTCACAACCATAAAAACAAATGAGAAAATTTTATGTAATGATATAGAAAGATCTTAAAGGTATGTTGTTTAATATAGAAAAAGCAAGATTGGAATTTTTTACTTATAGCATACATAATCATATTTGCCTGTGTACATTTATAATTATGGCAGAATACAGAAGAAACTGATAATGTTTGTTGCCTTCAAAATGGGAGTGGGAAGGTGGGAGGAAGACATTATTTTTTAAAATTTTGAATTATTTGAATGTGTCAACTATTCAGAACATTAAATTTAAAATATAAAAAGAAAATTTTTAAATGCTTTGAATTTATAATTATAAAGCTTAATTTTAGAAGATACAGAAAATGACCTTATTAGTTAAGATATGTATTTCTTAATTCTTTGATGATTTAAAATTGTAAAATATTGGATGCTTGTTAATTATATCAAAGCAGTTACTGTTATGTGTTTTAATAACCAGATGTTGTAGAAGATGTAAAAGAGGAGTGTCAAAAATATGGACCAGTGGTATCTCTACTTGTTCCAAAGGAAAATCCTGGCAGAGGACAAGTAAGTGAATGTTTTTGTAATTGTAAAGTTATTCAGAGGTTATTAAAGTTGTGTTAAATGTTTTAGTTCTGTAGAAAGATATACACAAATTTTACTAAGGATTATGAATTTTGCATTTTGCGTGATTTTTATTTTCTTATGCTTTCTACTTTTTCTAAAAGTTCTATAATATGCTTATATTTTTAATTACTTAAAATTTGTTTTTAAAGAAGTATTAATCTACTTTTGAACCATTGTAAACAGTGGCACCAACTAAATCATGCTAATTTATATCAAGTTCAGCTAAAGAAATATTTTAGTTCAATTTTGTTCTAATTAAGTAGAGTTAGAAAATCAGTTAGGTTAGGTTCTCATTGTAATACAAGTTATCAGTGGTAATTTAAAGAAGGAAAGTGTGCTGGACTGAGAATCCTGGATCCTGAGTTCTGGTCTCAGTGTCACTAGCTTTGTCATGATCCTTAATTCCTCCATCTATAAAATGTATGGCCTAAAACAGTAATCACAGCATTTTCTTTAGAAATTCTGTAAATTATATGACAGAATATAAGAAAATATTCATTTTACCTATAGTGCTTTTATTTTTTGAGAAACAGAATATTGTTTTACTTTATCTAAGGGTTTTTTAATCTTGACACATTGACATTTGAGCCTGCTGAATTTTTGTTGGAGAAGCTGTTCTGTACATAATATTATAGAATGTTTAGCAGCATCCCTGGCCTATACCCACTAGATGTCCTCCCACCCCCATTGTGGCAACCAAAAGTACCTGTAGACATTGCCAAATATCCTTTGAGGGGTGAAATTGACTCTGGTTGTAGATTATTATATTATCTTATGACTTAGCACTATGAAAATTCTTGGCAACTGAAAAAATATTGAAGAAATTTTATTTTAGTCTCAGTGAAAAATTATTGCCAATCTAGTAATAATAGCATTTACCTCATTCAGTGTCAGGAGCATGCTAAATGCTGTTTAGTCATTTAACCAATATTTATTGAGCATCTATTATATTCTAGGCACTTAGCATAAAATGAATCAGACAAAAAAATAAATGGTGATATGAGCTAGGGAGAAAATAGATTGAGGAAGAGGCTTAAGGAATACTGGGGTAAGGGGAGTAGCACTTTCAAGAATGGTAATAGGGAAGGACATGCTGAGAAGGTTACATTTGAGTCAAAGTTTGAAAAAAGTGAGGAAGAGAATTCCAGGCAAATGAAACAGTAGTTATGCCTGATAGATTTGAGGAGGCTAGTGTGGTTGTAAGAGAGAGAGAAAGGAGAAGAATGGTAGGAGATTAGATCAAAGAGCAGTTTAGGGGATGTAGCTCAAGTAGAATAAGCCTTGTAGGGCATTGAGATAACATTGACCTTTACTCTGAATGAGGAGAAGGTATTGGAAGATTTTGAATCAAGAATTAACATGATCTGACTCAATATTAATCCCAGTGACCAAAATGAAATGGATGACACAGAACAGAGAAACAGGAGAAATAATTTCAGGAGAGAAGTATGTGCTTTTAAAGATAATGTGAATAAAAAATATCAAAGAGGCTGGGCACCGTGGCTCACGCCTGTAATCCTAGCACTGTAATCCTAGCACTCTGGGAGGCCGAGGCAGGTGGATTGTTTGAGCTCAAAAGTTTGAGACCAGCCTGAGCAAGAGCGAGACCCCGTCTCTACTAAAAATAGAAAGGAATTAATTGGCCAACTAAAAATATATATAAAAAATTAGCCGGGCATGGTGGAGCGTGCCTATAGTCCCAGCTACTCGGGAGGCTGAGGCAGAAGGATTGCTTGAACCCAGGAGTTTGAGGTTGCTGTGAGCTAGGCTGACGCCACAGCACTCTAGCCCGGACAACAAAGTGAGACTCTGTCTCAAAAAAATAAATAAATAAAAGTATCAAAGAGAGGAAATTTGCTATGTTGAGAAGTTTTCACTGATATTTAAGAGACAGTGAAAGCAGCTTTTGATAAACTCTTGGAATCACAAATTTATTTAGCTATTGAAAATGTCCATTACCTAGTTGACAAAGCCAGTTTTCATTTGAATTTTACAATTCAAATAAACATTATTTTTTAAAGAAATATAAAAACCACTGAAAAATATTAATAAATTGTGAATGCATCTTGTACAATTACAAAAAAGTCCAAGATTAAAATAATACAGCTCTAATATAATTTAATTTCATAATAAATTATAAAAATAATTTGCTCTTAGTGTGGAATAATGTGATGTGTAAAATTATAGGCTACCTGTAAAGCAAGGAGTATGATAAAAAAAAAACCATGATATTCCTTCTCTAAATGCATGTCTACTCATTTATTGAACTTGGGTGTATAAGTTTGGGAGTAATCAGGTAAAAAATCAGAAATAGATTCATTGTTCTCATTGGACATCATATTCTAACTTTCTTTGTGTATTGAATGAAAAAGCCAACATCTACTTTTATTGTTTTGGAAAAATAGCTATAAAATATTTCTAAGGTGAAATAAAATGAGCATTAACTGAGTATATATTTCAGTATATAGTTCAATAATAGAGGTTTTATTATATGAAGTACCCTATTCTGAAAGAGATCACACAAAATTTTATGAATATCATTTTTCCCAAGCAGTTTTACTTAAAAAGCCTGCCTGACTATTCTACTTTGGCCATTTGGAAGTACTTTTAGTTTCAGGTAATGTTACAGTTTAGGGATGGGTTTTAAGAATAGCTGATAAGGCCGGGCGCGGTGGGTCACGCTTGTAATCCTAGCACTCTGGGAGGCCAAAGCGAGAGGATCGCTCAAGGTCAGGAGTTTGAAACCATCCTGAGCAAGAACGAGACCCTGTCTCTGCTAAAAATAGAAAGAAATTAATTGGCCAACTAAA
>VBSM01000662.1:889931-903096 GCA_008086735.1 Cheirogaleus medius
AAAAAAAAGAATAGCTGGTAAATACCACTTACCTTTATATATGTGAAAAAAGCACTTTTTAATATTGGATGGTCTCTACTTTGTTTTTAAGAGCTATGTATAGCTTGAAAATAATCATGGGGTGGAAGAGGCAAAATCAGTCCCACCTCTCCATTTTTCAGTGCATATGAATTCAGAAAATCCTGTCACAGGCCCAAAATATCCTAGGTCTCATGTCATATGTCACCTTAACAGAAATATTTGCATAAGATAGTGATAGTCACAGGCAGAGTATGGAACTATGTTTATCAATGAAGGAGGATTCACTAAGAAATAAGGTACGATATTAGGAATTTTTTTTTCATGCCCTGGTGGTTTTTTATACCCTATGGAAATAACTTTGTTTTGTCAAGGGGAAAGAAGGTCTCCTACGAAGTGGGATATGAAAAAGGATAATCTGCCTGAACTTGTAGGTAGATTGATTTTAGGAAAAGATATAAATGAAAGTTGAGGATCTGGAAATTGATTTTCTAAAATGATCTATTCTCACATCCCCTTGAAAGTCTTTGAATGTCCTAGGATGCCGGAACACCAACTTACCATAATGAATGAAGCAAACAACCAAGGAGGGAGAGGCAGTTCTTTATCTTATTCATTGGTTTACAGGGCAACTGAGGACAAATCATTTCAAATCATTTTGCCTTCCTATAACTTTTGCTTTAGGTCAAAACAAAACGAATTTGTAAATTATACTTCTACCCCAGGTAGGAATTCACATGCTCTGGAAAAAGAAATTACCTAGTTTTAAACTTCTTCCTTACTAGAGTTATGGCTTATAGTTTCCACAAATCTTTTAATAGGTATAATTTCCAGCAGCTTTTGAACAATATTTTTTTCTTCTTCCACTTCTAAAAGTGCAGACTATCTTTTAGGCACCCTTAAAGTGCAGTTGCTCTCTGGGCTGTTCAACCCTACCTTTGGCAAGTGTCTAGTACTGTTCATCACTCTTATATGTACTTGGCAAGAGCATATATCTTTCACCCAACTTGTCTTTGATGGATTTTTCAGAATTAAACTAAATTGTAAAGAAGTATTCTAAACCTTGCTGTTCTAAAGTGTGGTTCATGGACCAGCAGATTGGTATCACCTGGGAGTTTGATAACAAATGTAGAAACTCAGGCCACACCTTAGACCTATGGAAGCAAAATCTGCATTTTAACAAGATCCCCAAGTGATATATGTACATTAGAGTTGGTAAAGCACTGATCTAAAACAATCTTGGTGGAAATGATATTATTTTGTTTTCTCTGTCCTCCTTCAGGTCTTTGTGGAGTATGCAAACGCTGGTGATTCCAAAGCTGCTCAGAAATTACTGACTGGAAGGATGTTTGATGGGAAGTTTGTTGTGGCTACATTCTACCCGCTGAGTGCCTACAAGAGGGGATATCTGTATCAAACCTTGCTTTAATCAGTAACCTAAGGACTATTTCCTGTTTCTCCTCTTCCATTTCCTGGGTTATTGTATTCCACATCTGAATGCAGAAGTACCCCCTTACCATTTTAAGGGGGTACTTTTTACATTTATTTAATCCTACTAATGTGCAGCCATTGCCCAAGCAGTGACTGCATCGCAAACATTTGGCACTGAGTAGGACAAGACCCCTCAGCTATATATTGAGGGGTTTTAGAGCATCCATGTGGGCAACCTTTTTTTTGTGCAGTAGGGCAGGTGCTGCTCTTTAGTATGTAACCTAAAAAGAAATTAATTATTTCATGTGACCATGAAGCAAGGGTGAATATGTTGTAGTGAATATTATTAACAAATTTGTTAAGGTTGGTGACATCACTTAGAGATTATTCCTTTATGTTGTCAGGTGATTCTTGCTTATTGTTGATATCCATAGCTGGTACTGGATGCTCTCAGTAATGTTAAGTAATTGTCAAGCAGCAGTTACCTACTGTGTTCTTAACACTGAGTTGTGAATCTTTTTAAAGGAGTACTGTAGTACTGAATATTCCTTTAAAGAAACTGCAGTGAGCCTATCTACGTTTTTTTTTTATTAAGGCTTTTAAAATAGAAAGCTGATGCTTGATCTTGCACAATTTTTATGTCTAGTATGTATGCTTGAGTGAGTGTGCAGGTATGAAAGATTAGAGAAAATATGAGTCAGTATACTTTATAGTGTGAATCTTGTGAGCTAATTCCGTCTGTACCCATCTCTTCCCCACCTGTTTCACATCTGTAAGATGTAGTATATGTATTTTGAGAGTTGGTCAGTCTGATAGAATGTAAATGACAAAACAGTTCATTCCTAAGAGGCTCAGAGCAAACTGGCTTCTAGCCTGGGGTTACATTGAAACTCTTAAAGTGACTGGAACAAAGAAAAAGTTTTGCTACCTATAAATCACCCCATCCTTCAGTCTACTTTAGACCTTTTATTGGCTCATCTATTTTGTGCTAAATCTCCTATAATTGTAAGATTTTTCAAGATGTGGCTGTACCTACTATGATGGAAAATTGGAGTGGGTCAAAAAGAAGAATTAAATATACAGTGAAGGGAAAAGAAAAATAGGCAAAGAGAGGATAAATAATCAAGGATTCTTTTTTCTTCCTTTCTATCTCATTGTCCCCTCCCCCTTCTCCTCTCCTTTCCCTCATTCTCTGCCTCTATGTGTAGCTGAAGAAAAGCTAGAGGACCAGCATCCCAGGTAGTCTGGCTTTTGACTGCAAGGAAATTAAGAAAGGTATAGATATAATAAGGTAGAGGTTGAAAGGAAGAAAAACTCAGAAGAATTCTTAAAAGGATTTATAGCAATCTCATGTGTCCCTGAGAAGAGGATGCCAGTATACATGAGTACATGGACCCAGGTTGATTACATGGTTTTAAGAATTATAATTATGGATTCTTCTCACTTTATGGTAGATTGTCTTTAAAGGTATAAAAATTAGGAAGCCTTTATAAAGCACTGATTATACAGAAAAAAAGCAAGTTGTATACAGGTTATGAATTTTTTGCCTGTTTTCCTCACCCAAATGAAATTTTTATTTATTCATTTTTTCCTAAGGAAAAGGTCTTTTATCTTTCCCTGCTTTAAGCCTCCTCATATAATCTTTCCTTGTATGTGCCATGCAGATTACTGAGAGTCCAATTAGAATTTACATTTTAGAGAATGAATTATTTTCCTCTATTCAATCACTGACATTTTAGTTATTTACAGTTACCAAGTTATTGAGGACTCTCTTTTAATATTTATTATGAAGCCAAATTTGATAGAAGGAGGCTGATTTATGAATTACCAAAGGGTCTTGTGGCATGGTCCCAATACGTGCCCTTAGAAGGAATAACTATTATGTTTTATTTTGGCCCTTTCAGAGGTTGATTAGCTAGCAAGTCAAAATTCAAGAGAGTAGAACCAGTATTGTAAAGACCTAAGCTCTCCTAAAACATAAATGTTTGTATGTTAGCACCTTTTGTGGTGATTAGAAACATCAGGTTTTTACATACATACTGATGAATACATAATACTAGTGAGTTCTTTTTAAGGGCAAGTATACTAGGTTAGCACATGTAACTTTCTTACCCCCTTCCCTGAAAAGAGAAATCCTTACAAATAAACTGCAGGTAGGCTTTTGAGCTTAGTCATGCAGTATGCTGCTAACATCTTAATGCTGAAGTTAACAGCATTCTTTGATCATCATCTTATTGCCGATGTAGTCATATGTATATTTAGTGTTTAACACTGTAGGATATTTTTACAGAAGATGCTAACTAGATTTTAAGGGAGCTGAGGGAATAATTGATGAGCCTTGAATTAACCATGCATTGAATTAAATACTTTATTTTAAAGCCTCAGAATTGAAAACAGATGCCTCCTATGATTTAAATTGTCATTTTATAACTGTTAGCCCATTCTACCAAAGATGATGTTAGCACACTCTCCCTCCCTCCTCTGACAGTATCAGAAATTTAATCTTAATATCTTTCTTAAACCGGAACCAAATATTATCAGAAGATGCAATTTTCATGATTCTTTTAAGATGAAATATATACACAGGGATTTTGATTCTTGTAATTATTGAAAATCTCCAAATTTTCGTTTTGAGAGGCAGGGAAATGAGGTGAAGGTTTATGTAATTTAACCTCTACTCCTTTGGGCAAATTGTATCTCAGGTAGTTTTTCTTTTTCTAAATTAATACCTGTGCTTCCTTGCCTCTCACCTTCCCAATTACTTCTTTATTGTTCTGTGGTATTGCTGTGACATAGTTTGCCCCCGAAAAGGCACAGAAAGTGATTATTCTATAGGAAATTTTTGATTCTTTAGAAACGTATTTGGAGAAGGTGGCTAGCTAGCCACTATGAAAACTATAACGCTGTATTTAGAGGAGAACAAGCAGAGTTAGACACCTCAGTAAGAGATAGCACTAGCTAGAAATATTGACTGCCTTTTAAAGGGATTAAAAAAAAATTATCCCCTCGCAATAAGAGATCTACATTTATTACCACTGGATGTCTTCCTTGTTTTTTTGGCCATCAATATAGCAACTCTTTTTAGAGAAATTCCCTTTCTGCTATGCCTTGAGCCAAAACTATAGCTGCTCTTAGAACAAAAACCATAAATATAGTTTTATTCATCCTTCTCTTTGTTTGCATTGAGAGAAAATATTGCCTTCTTTTTGGTACTCCAGCTGCTAAAGAGTGCTGAGATATGATAAATTAACATTTAAAAGAAAATCTCTGAATACTTATTTAACTTGCCTTCTAGATTCCTGTTACTTATATTTTAACTTTTGAGCAAATTTATTATAAGGAATGCTGCCAGAAACAGTGCCGCCATGTAGAGGAAGCTAAAAGAAACTATGGGCATAAGCCTGTTTTCTATCTTATTACACTGGACTTTCACCCTGGTAAGGGCATCAGTTACTTTTCTGGAATAAATTAAATGTAGAGTTTGAGCACTTATCAGATGCTGTTTCATGGCTTTAGTTCATTCATCAAATGTAGGTAACTAACATTTTGGCATCTTTTCTTAGGTCTTATTTTCTGACTTTATTAAATTTGGTCTATTTTACATAATTTCCACTATCAGTTACATTTGGCAGCATTACATTTTATTTTTTAAGATTAATTTAATAAAAATCAGCACCATTGTAATTGATAGTAACTATAATAACATAGTTATGGGTGAGGGAGTGGGGGAGACTCTCAGTATCCATGTGTTTACCTAAACTCTTATGCAAGGGTACATGCCAGGTGGCTTTATTCAGATTAGGGTACAGGTGGAATCACATCATGACTTTTAGTCTGATGGATGTATAGACAGTTAAAGATTTAAGCAAGTGCCTTGTGTTTCCTGGAAATATTAAAATTCATTTGGGTGAAAGCTTCCCAAATGACGCTAATTAATTGCACCTCTGCCTTTCTCTTGGAATAACTTTTGGATTGAATCACATAGTATAAAAGTCCAAAATTTCCTTGGTTTACCTATTTTTGGTATGTGTAAAACTATTCATATTTGATTTTATTCCGATACTACATATGATGGAAAAGCCAGAGTTATCTGGCAGAATTTATTCCTTGCATCTAGCTTCATTTTTAATATCAGATTCCTTCCTCAAATCTTACTATTCTAGCTCTCTGATATTATTTATTTATTTATTGTCAATTATGGTCACATACCGACCAAGTCCTTGGTCACAATTAGCTCAAAAGAATTCCCATTTCTTCTTAAGGTGCTCAATAAGTCACCTTTATTTTGAGATGGTAATCTTTCAAGATGGTAATCTTTCACTTACTAGCTTTTGCAATGAATATAAAAATGTTGTCTCCATCATATGGAGCTCATCTGAGCCTCTTGTAGTATGTTTAGATAAGTTCCAGTCTTAATCATAGAGAAACATGGATATTTTAGTTTTTAGAATGCCCAGAATTTTAAAGATTTTATTTGCTTTGTTTTATTTTAGTTAGCTGCTTCTATACCTGATACTGCAGGATTTATCGTGTTTCTTATCCTAGCCACTTCCCCCAGATGTTTTTCACTATTTTTTAAATTATATGATGACCAGTAGATTCACATAGTGGCATGTAGTTGACAAGTAAGTACTATGGATATTTAAGAAGAAGGTAAATAATTTTAACTATTTTTGCTGTAATTTTATAGGAGAAATTGGCTGTAAAAGAAGTATCTATAAACCAGAGAGCATTTAGGAAATTTTATATTTTATAGGTGGTCATTAAGGTGATCTTCAGGATATAAGATACATAGTTTATACAAACTTTGTTCTCCTGATGAAGTTTTTATTCATTTTCCTACAGCTCAGCACTTTTGTTGTTCCTTATACTACTTATGAGGATTAATGCTTTAAGTTTGCTTTATTTGCGCCTTTCAGAGAGTTGTCATAATCAAGACAGTTGTGGTACCATAAATGCTAGAATTCATGGGAAACTAATCAAATGATTGCCTGGGTTTTATTTCCTGTTAAATTGGGTAGCTATCACAATAATCTGAAAAAAAACTAATGGCTCTTCTGAAGGCCATGCTTATTGTGTGACCTAGGTTCATAGTATTTTAATTTAAAGGCAAAGAAAAGCATTCTTATTTGCCTTATATGATCATTAATTCTTGCACAGTAGAGAGCTTATTTTGTTGTATTACATTGTATAATGAAACTAAGTCACATTCTGGAAAGAAAAACCAACTACAATTGTTCATTTTTCTTTTTGGGTGTTGGGGGGAACCCTTATGTAAAAATCAGAGCTACTTGCTGCCATAAGCTCTTGACTCTCAGCAAGAGAATTATTTGTAATCACTTTTTCATCCCAGGTTGGAATTGCCTTTCCCTGCTTTCTCCTCTTAATAATATTCATGATATCAGGACAATGAGTATGTAAAAGCAAATGTGGTGAGGTATTCTAAAATCATGCATATGGACTCAAATCTCTTCAGTTATTTGAATTATGTATAGCTATATTATTTTACTAGCATGGGCTATCAGAAGACTGCTGAATTTAAGAGTAAGGAGGAGAAAGATAAGTAATAAAAAGAGAGACGAAGGGAAGAAAATTGGCTCCCTTACTGGTATTAGTAATGTTCCATATAGTTAATGATCTAAAAATGATATTTATTTTAAAAATCTAGGTTTTGTACTTGTACCATAGATACATTGCCTTTCCTACACATTCCTCATTATTGTTTCCCCAGAAAATTATTGTAAGATTTATGAAACCAGATTAAATATCCATATTCAGTTTGGCCTAATTTTTAAAAATAAATATTTGTACTTCAGCTTTTTTGTATTTGGTGTACATTACCACTCATGCAAATCAAGGATCAGAAAGAAATTGGGGATTAGCCATCTCCGTATTTCCCTTTGCACATTGGGTACAGTGGGTGGCATTAGTATGCACTAGCTGCAAAGTTACAGCACCTTATGGAGCTAAATAGTGTTTATTTATTAAAATAAGAAAAAAGTTAAGCTGGACCTCTGTAGAATATTTACTTTGCAGAGTGTAAAGCTGTCCTATCTTTTCCAGAAGGATTTACTCTTTCATTCTTAATTTTCTTTTGAAAAATCTTAAATAATTTAACATTCCTTTATATCCTCTTAACAGTGTCAAATCTGGGGTAGAAGGGACTTTATTTTTCCCAAAAAGGGCTCCATCTTTGCTATCTTTGGATCACTCCTAGAAATCCAGTTATGATCAATAAATTTTAACAGTTTATGGTGTCCTGTGTCAGCACTGGAGTGGTTGCTTGTGAATATTAAAACCTAGTACTATGTTCCCTCAATAACATGTAATTACTATGTTTTTGATAAGAAGGTATGGTTAGAAAAAATGTGAAAGATCACTTAAACCAAAGCCAGTTATAAGGAGTATTCTCTCCTGTTGGTTTACCTTCACCTCAGAACTACAAGAATATTACAATACATAGTGAATAGTTGTCTATAACATTTCTACCAGTTGTTTCAATAGCATATTGGTCTTGGCATTTCTTGGCACTATTGTTCTCTGTTCTTTGTGATGCCTTATTGTTTGTGACTTTTTAAAAAAAAAAAAAATTAAATAACTAAGTGGGACTATAAATGTAGATGTGTGTCAGTACCAGGAAGTTCTTTTCTCAAATCCCCAAATTTTTGATTTCCATTCTAGTCTTTTAAACTTGTTTTTTCTTGCTGAGTAGCAAAAGACTTTTATTTTCCACTTTCCTATATACCTAACAAGTATGAACACGGTGTTTCAGTTGACTGTATTGCATACTTTTTTGCTGAAAACTTTTTCTGTAAACACAATTGCCTTGTTCAGTTTTGGTGTAAACTGACTTACCATAAGATGCACTGTTGATATGCTTTCTGATGTGTGTTTGATAAGAGTGATAAAATAAAGCTTAAAAATAAAGGAATTGCTTCTTTATTTCAACTGTTTCCATATTCAGGATAAATATTCAGATAACAGGTAAATATATTTATTTTATGATTTAATTTTTGCTAAAAACTGCTATTGAAAAAATTTCCATGTAACTTCAACCATCTGTTTCTAAAGAGTATAAATTTTCATTTTTGGAAATAGTGTATCAAATTGACAATACTGAAATGTAATTTGGTATTTTGGAACAATGTTCCTGATATTACTAGTGTGGCAACAGCCTGGTCTGATGAAAAGAACCAGAATTCAGAGTTAGGAGATATGTGTTCTAATTTTGGCTCTATTATCAAGTCAGATAGCTTTAATCCAAGGTCTTAATTTTGACATTAGTTGTATTTCTATGTTATGAGGACCAAATGAAATAATAGGTGCAAACCACCATCAATTATGAAGCAATGCCATTTTAGTTAATATTATATTTGATGTTCTCTTATTACATATGGGAACTAAGGCCCAAGTAGGTTAAGTCAGCTTGTCTAACATTTCATAAAACTTAGAGGTGATATTCATATACTGGTCTGTGTAGGAGTGGCATTGGCATTTTATTTTTTAGGAAACGAATGACTGATCTGGATGATAAATGTAAGGGAAAGATGTTGTTAGGAGGGACACCCTAAGAGGCTGACGTAATAGCTCAGATTAGAGGTAATGAATGTTCAGCAATTCTGACACTTCAGCATGTAGCAGAATTACCTGAGAGGGCTTGTTAGAATACAGATTGTTGTCCCCACCCCTAGAGTTTCTGGAGGTGGTTCTTTGTGGGATTTTATTAGAAATTTGCATTTCTAATTAGTTTACAGGACGCTGCTGCTGCTGCTCATCTGGGGACCACATTTTGAGAACCACTGACTAGTCTAAACCAGGGTACTGGTTATGGTATTGGAAAGCAGAAGTAGGCTCAATTCAAGAGCTACTTGGCAGTCATTCTCAATCTCTTCTCCCTGATAGTTGCAGTAATAATACTAAATAACAGCATTATTTTGCACTAGTAGGCATTGTGCTAAATGCTTTTTGTGCACTACTTCTGCCCCCGCTCCCCCCATACTAAATCCATAAAACAGGCCCATGAGGAAGGTACTAGTATTCTCTCCATTTATTGGTTGAGGAAGTGGATATTTAGATTAGCTTACTTCCTAGGTTTCACACAGCAGGCAAATGAGTCTAGCTCTAAAGTTGTGCTCAATACCACTATGCTAGATTGCCTTCTATTCAGGCCAATAATTCCTCTCAGATCCTGCTTCCCTGTTTCATTTCCTCTGGTACTGCTTAGTTTAGGCCTTGATGTCTCCTTACTAGAGCTTCTCAAAAGATCCCCATTTTCAGTCTCTTTCCCTCTAGTCTCTTCACACTGCTGGCAGTTTTCATTCTTAAAAATAAGTGTGATCGTGCTACACCCTGCTTTAAAATTTGTTTCTTTTCTGCCCATTTGCCTTCAAAATAATATCTAATCCCCTTAAATTGGCATATAAGACTCATAGTCTGACTCCACCTATATCAGTCCTGCCATCACCTCTTTCCCCAGTTATACTTCATGCTTCAGCTGTTTCTACCCATATTTTTGCAAATTCCATGCTTTTTCCTATATCTGACCCTCTTATCAAAATGGCATTCAATTCCCTGCCCCTTTACCTATGTGATGAAATCTGTTTATTTAACAGTTTTTAAAACAGTTCTGTTTTTAAAACAGTTCAATTGTCATTTTCTCTAGTTATTATCCCTGTACTCCCCCTTTCCCTCCAAAATTATTAGTACCTCTGTACCAACTCTGTACTTGACATTTATATGGTTAGATTTACCATTTTGTTTTGCCCCAGGTACAGTCCTTAGGTTAGTGGATCACCATATTCAGATCTGTATTCCTAGCACTCAGCGCCATGCCTGGACTATAGTAATTGCTCAATAAGTGTTTGTGGAGTTAAAAATGAATTCATAGAATCTGTCAGCCAATTGGATATGGATGACTCCAGTATTTCACAGAATGGCAGTTCAGTAGTTTCTATTCAATGATAAAGAAAAAGGAAATAGTTATAAATTGTAATCTATTGATGCATGAATAATATGAATAACAATATTGGCAAGTAATTTACAAAAAAATTTGGAAAGGTAGACTTTGGATTTTAAAATACAGCAAATTATTTTTGTGAAAGAGTTTGCATAGTCTTAAAGTCAAGGAATTGGGATTTTTCATTTCCTTCTGTTAGATAAAATTGGAATTGAGATTTTTTATTTCTTTCTGATAAAATTGTGCATCTGAACAACCGAAGTCCTTAAGAGTCTCTTCTAAGCATGAAGTATATTTCTAATTTAAACACATGAGGTGTTATATTGTGACTTGTAGTTCTCTTCACTAGTCTACAATTTTTAACAAGAATTCTTGACTTAGAGATTGGAACATGAGGGAATTGCAACACATCTACGTAAACATTTCCAAAAGCCTGTTTTTCATGGAGTGTATAATGTCATCTGCATATATATATAATAAATTATATATAACATCCATATGTATTTTTCAACATCTTCATTTGCATATGACATAAAAATAATGCTCAGATTAATTCAAACAAAAGTGGGTGATTGAAGGCTGAATATTTAAATACCAGCTAAATTAAATGTCTTCCAGAGTTGTGAAGACCTGGCAAGAGGATATCTGAACAGCCTGTGCAGTTAAGATTAATTTTCAAAGCAATGAGACATTGATGTTTCTTCTGGAAAATATTCATCAGACCAGTAGCAAAAGATTACTGCTATATAATTAGAACATTTACATTTTTAAGACCATAGTCCTTTAAAGAGGGATCAGTGATAGATTAAGGAAAATTAAGATTTTGGAATAGCTTTTTGAAGATAAAGCTCTCAAAGAGAAATGTATTTTAGGTGGAAATGAGCACTTTGTAAAGGTTGCATTTGGTCACCTGAGTGGGATGGCCCACAGTGTCTCAGTTTTGTATGGTTGGCAGTGGAGAGCCACTTGTCAAGCTAATATGCTAATTTTTGTTTTAAAAAGGTAAACCATATATGTACCTGTATGTTAAAACATATTTAAATAAAATGTTCCAAGAGAAAGGATCAAACCTGTAAAGGCTCATTTTTAAAGTAAGAATAAAAGCCAAAGTTTCGTTAAATAGTAAGTAACTGAACAAGTTGAAATTAGAGAACTGTTTATTATTTAGTTCAGAATTTCCCAGACTATATCCTTGGAATATTAGCATGTTGCATGATATTAAGAGTAGCTTTGAGGGGCAAGATAAGTTGAAAATACTCCATGGTTAAATAGGTTTGGATATGCTACATACTTTTTCCCAATTTTCTCAGAGAAGTCAGGAGTCTATTTAAACCTATGGAAGAGTTGGTTACAGATTGATGGAAATATACCCTTGTCGACATTTTCCACATTTAATTTTATCTCTTGCTCTCTTCCTTTTTATATACACAAATGTAACTGTTTTTTCAGAACCATTTAAAAGTTGCAAATATCATGACACTACTAGACCCCTAATTACTTGAGCATGACTTGCCTAAGAATAAAATTATCCTCCATAGCCATGACACCTTTATCACACCCTCATAATTTAATATGGATACAGAAACAGCTGATACATGGTCTTAATCCATTTTTGTTGCTATAACTGAATACCCAAGACTGGGTGATTTATTAAGGATAGAGTTTTATTTAGCTCTTGGTTTTGGAAGCTGAGAACTTCAAGAATGTGGGGCCAGCATCACACCTGGTGAAGGCCTGTGCTGCGTCATAGCATGCAGCAGAGGGAGAAGTGGAGAGGGAGAAGTGGGTGCCCATTAAAGGAGCAAAACTCAGGGGTGGACTTGCTTTATAACAACCTTCTCCCTCAGTAACTAATCCAGTCCCACATGCGTGAGAGAACTCAATCACTCCTGTGAGAATTAACCCTGTCTGGCAAGAATCCCTCTTAATGACTTAATCATCTCTTTAAGGCTACGTCACAACATAGCCATACCAGGGACCAAATTTCCAACACATGAATTCTAGGGGGACACACTCAAACCCTAGTATAGTCTATATTCATTTTTTCCCAATTGTCTCATATAATGTCTTTTATAACTTTTTATTTCCCAGCCCAAGACCCAATCAAGGCTCTTTTGTATTCGAAGTAGCTATTGAGAATTTGTGGGATGTTAGTGATTTGCAGAACACAGTTTGGGAAAACTACATTAGGCTGAACACTTAAATCCATCCCTTTTCTTGTAATTTAACAAACACTCATTAAAAATGCATTTCCTTTGGGCGGATACCCAATAGTGGGATTGATGGATCGAACGGTAGGTGTACTTTTAGTTCTTTGAGGAATCTTCATACGGTTTTCCATAGGAGTTGTAGTAATTTGCAATCCCACCAACAGTGTATAGTGTTCCTTTCTCTCTGCATCCACAACAGCATCTATTGGTTTTGGACTTTTTAATAAAAGCCATTTCGACTGGGTTAAGGTGATAATCTCATTCATTGTGGTTTTAATTTGCATTTCCCTGATGATTAGTCATATTGAGCATTTTTTCATATGTTTATTGGCCATTTATCTTTCTTCTTTTGAGAAGATTCTGTTCATGTATTTTTCTCACTTTTTAATAGAGTTGTTTTTTTCTTGCTGATTTGCTTGAGTTCTTTGTAAATTCTTGACATTAGCCCTTTATTGGATCTATAGCTTGTGAATATTTTCTCCCATTCTGTAGGTTTTCTGTTTGCTCTGTTGATTATTTCCTTAGCTGTGCAGAAGCTTTTTAGTTTAAT
>VBSM01000662.1:909916-957390 GCA_008086735.1 Cheirogaleus medius
AAAAAAAAAAACACTAAAGATTGTTATTGGTTTGGCTGCTCCTTTCAAACAAGATGCCCTGGTTATTAAAAGCATTTGTTCTTTCCCGGGCCTGTGGCTCTGGCTGTAAATCACTTTTTATTAATATTTCTTACAAAGAAGGGGGAGCACCACCTCAGATTAAAATTCTTTTCTTCTGTATTCCAAATTTTCTCCTGATGGAAGTCTATCCCACTGTCAGTAATAACTTTTAAGAGCAAAGCAGTCTCAATCTACATTCATATTAAACATTTTCATTTCCACTGGTAACTTCTGTCTGTGCCTAAATTCCCCCAACACATTTTCTGCTGGGTAGAGACAAGGAGAAATAAAAGATAAGCCACCTTGATTGATATCCTCTAAAGCTAGTAGTTTATAAAAAAATACTCACAAACATATGTTTTAGATACACACACACAAACCACCCCTTACTCACACTGCACTGATTTGTTTTGGCATCATGTAAAGATAAAGAACATGAAAATGCCTCAGAGATGTAATGGCTCTTTTTCAAATATGTGCAGGGATTTCAATTCTTTAGGAAAGCCCTTCTTGAACCGCACCCTCAAACCAATGTCAACTTCACAATATGTACTATTATAGCATCATAGCAGTCTCAAAGTACTTACGTGTACTTTGATCACAATTGTACCTCAATAGTTATTAGTGTAATTATATTTGAATAATTGCCTCTTCTATAGCTCCACTTGATCATGAATTGCTCTGGCTTGGTCACTATCGTAACCCCTGTATCAAACCTGTTGCCTGATACATCATAAGAGCTCAGTAATTAATTATTCATGACATGATAAAGGAATGTGCTGAGTGGCAGTATTCAGAAAAATGGAAGGAATCTCAAGCAAGGCACGTATTCTACCATAGTAGGCAGAAGCCCTCCCATCCCTACCATTCAGTTGCCTGGTGCCCTAATCCCTGGAACCTATGACTATATCACATTACATGACAAAAGGGACTTTGCAGATCTAATTAAGATTATGAATTTTAGGATAGGGAGGTTATCTGGGATTATCCTGGAGGGGGAGGCAATCCAATCAAGGAGCCTTTCAAAGCAGAGCACTTTCTCTAGCTGGAGTCAGAGAGATGTACCAGAAGGGAAAATCAGAGGTTCAAAGTGTGAGAGGACCTCTACCGGCCACTGTTGGAAGGGGCCACGTGGAAAGCACAAGAAGTGTGGGCAGCCTTTAGGAGCAAAGCCTGGCCCTGCGCCAACAGCAGCAAGAAAATAAGGGCCTGTGTCTTATAACGTCAAGGAACTGTATGTAGCCAACAACCTGAATGAGTTTGGAAGTGGATTCTTCCCTAGAGCCTTGCATAGATGCCAACCCCTTGATTCCAGCCCTGATACCCTAGGTAAAGGATGCAATTGAGTCCACCCAGATTTCTGAGTTAGAGACACTGTGATATAATGAGTTTGTGTTGTTTTAAGCTACTAAATTTGTAGTATTTTTTATAGCAGCCACACAAAACTATTCATAGACCAAAGAGATTTTATGGCATTTATTTATCTTTATCTCATAATACCTAATTTATCATTTCATTAGCTCCCTCTGTGTCAAAGACATTGAAGAAGTGATTCATGGGCCAGGCGTGGTGGCTCACGCCTGTAATCCTAGCACCCTGGAAGGCCGAGGCAGGAGGATCACTTGAGGTCAGGTGTTCGAAACCAGCCTGAGCAAGAGCGAGACCCCGCCTCTACTAAAAATAGAAAGAAATTAATTGGACAACTAAAAATATATAGAAAAAATTAGCCGGGAATGGTGGCGTATGTCTGCAGTCCCAGCTACTTGGGAGGCTGAGGCAGGAAGATCGCTTGAGCCCAGGAGTATGAGGTTGCTGTGAGGGGGCTGATGCCACGGCACTCTAGTCCAGGCAACAGAGTGAGACTCTGTCTCAAAAAAAAAAAAAAAAAAAAGAAGTGATTCATGCAATGGTTGGGAGGTAGGACATGATGATTTACAAATGTCCTTCCAGGTTGATTCTATCCTCCAACAATGCATGTTTAATATGAGTAACTTGAGATAAATGATGCGGATAGTTCTAATATTTGCTATTGCCTATATATTATATCTTAAGTATTGATACACAAACACATTTCATGTTTAATAAATCAACTGTTTTTGTCTTGAACACTTTTAGAAACACCACAGAAGTCAGAAATGCATGTTTATTCCTGTCTTTAATACAAACACCTGAGACCAAATATCTTAGGCATATGACAAAAAAAGTTCATGAAACTATATACGATGTAAGTATTCATGAAACAAGGAATGCTTTTGCAAGGTAAAATATAATTTATTGCAATATGTTACTAGCTTAACATGTAGGTTTATTCATTAGGTAATAGATACTGTCTTTTTGAGACATTACTCTGCAATATTTATCTAAATAGGTGCTGGACAGAGTATTTAATATTTTGGAAATTAAATGGTTGGAGATATGGATTCAGTTAAAACCGTGATTAAGAGTATAAAATTTGTAGACCAGGCGCCATGGCTCACGCCTGTAACCCTAGCACCCTAGGAGGCCGAGGCAGGTGGATCGTTGGAATTCAGGAGTTCGAGACCAACCTGAGAAAGAGTGAGACCCTGTCTCTACTAAAAATAGAAAGAAATTAGCTGGACAAAGAAAAATATATATAAAAAATTAGTCGGGCATGGTGGTACATCCCTGTAGTCCCAGCTACTTGGGATGCTGGGGCAGAAGGATCGCTTGAGCCCGGGAGTTGGAGGTTGCTGTGAGCTAGGCTGACGCCACAGCACTCTAGCCTGGGCAACAGAGTGAGGCTCTGTCTCAAAAAAAAAAAAAAAAAAAAAGAGTATGAAATGTGTGATCAAATATGTGTTCAAATTTGAAATCTGCCACTGGTTGAGACCTTGCTAAAGTTATTTAACATTTCTCAGCCTCAGTTTATTGATCTATAAGATGAAAATAATATCAGAATTAACCTAACAGGTTATGAAGACGAAATGAGAAAATAAAAAGTATATGTGAAATTTAATAAAAATCATTCGGTGCACTTCAGTTGTTATTGAGAACACGTGCAGGTCCTCAGGAAAAGGGCAAAGTGACTCCAAAGGCAATTCTGCCTCTCCCCTCCGAAGTCCCAGGGGGCGGGGTTCGCTCTTCTTGGTTTTCAAAGGGTGGGACTACCTGTTGGGATGCCATCCATCAGTGGCAAGGCCACTCAGGGGCTGGACCACTGCAGAGGTGTGGGTGGGGCCTCCCGAGCTGTGGGGTGACGTTGCCACCCCAGTGGGCCTGGGGAGTAGAGCATCTAACCAAAGAGAATTATTTTTCAGCTGTGGAGTTTGACTTGTTGGGTTTTGGACTTGCTTGGGACCAATCACCCCTTTCCTTCTTTTCTACTTATTTCTTTTGGAATGAGAATGTCTCTCCCATGCCTGTCCTGCCACTGTATTTGGGAACCAGGTAACTTGTCTGGTGTCACAAGTTCCCAGAGGGAGAGGAATTTTGCCTCAGGATTAATCTCACCTCAAATCTCACCCATACCTAATTTAGATGAGAGTTAACTTAAGATTTTGGACTTTAGACTCTGGAATTACTGATGGAATGAGTTAAGACTTCAGGGGCTGTTGAGATGGAATGTACGTACTTTGCATGTAAGAATTGTATCTTCCCAAAATTCATATGTTAAAGCTCTAACCCCCAGTGTGCTGGTATTTGGACATGAGGACCTTTAGGAGGTAGTTAGGTTTAGAAGAAGCCATGAGGGTGGGCTACTCCATGGTGGGATTAGGACCTTTATAATAAGAAACCAGAGAGCAGAGTGTTTGCTGTCTCTCTCTCTCTCCCATATGAAGATACAGCAAGAAGGCATCGGTCGGCAATCCCGAACACAACCATGCTGGCACTCTGGTCCCCTACTTCCCAGCCTGCACATTTGAGAATAGATGTCTGTTGTTTAAGTCACCCAGTGTATGGTATTGTGTTATAACAGCCAGAGCAGACTAACACAGAAGAGCTCAGTGATTTAGAAATGCCCATGTTTTCTAAACCATAATTAACTTGGTGTGATATTTATTTCTTTTGTGAGTACTATTGCTTTCTGAAAGAAGTTCTAACAGCACAGAATCACTTAAGGGACACTTTAACATTTTTAAAAAGGTTATAAATTAGACCTAATATTTCACAATATGAATCTGAGAGATAATATAAATTTTTCTATAGTTGTAAATAACCGAAGGATTTGCATACATTATTTAAACCAATTTTGGACTAAACTTATCCAAAATTTACTTCGCTGTGCTTAACAAATGGCAAGTCAGTATAATTAATAATGAAATTCTGGAAATCTGCCAATCTTATAACAGTCATGTTTAGGACACAGTTCATTGATACCTTTACTTGATCAATTGTGAAAAGATTAAGTGATAAAAGAAGACCAAAATAGTTACTAGAAAATGATCTTAATTTTTATGGTCAGAAAACTTTCAAGCACATAACTGTAAATATTTTACATTATTAATTTAATGTATGCCTCTCTCATTCCAAAAATAATCCAAACCAGCCATCATTGATACTATATCAAACTGCCATTTGGAAAGTTCCATTTACTGCATATTTTTATATTCCTAAATTATTTTTCAGCAAATTACTATTTTTATGTGCTAAATTATAGTGTAAAGGTGTATTTTTATGACCAATAATAAATAACAACTTCTAAAGTCATTCAAACAAAAATGACCTCCAAATAAAATTACACCCTTTTTATTAGTGACTATCAAACTTAATAAAACCTAACCCTAATGGAATAGTATTCAGTGACAAATAGATAAATTAAAGGACACATCAATCTCTAAAAAACAAAACAGATATCTATAGAATTCCATCATGATGTAATTTAATGAGGTGTTCTGGTGAGAAGAAGAAAAAACTTGTATGTTCACTTCAGTCAAAATAATTTATTCTATTCTTGGGTGGCCTGTTTATATTTTATCACACATTCATTATAACCGCTGGGCATACATGCAATTAAATTTATTCTTTTTCTGTCAAGAGAAGAATCCAGATTATCTTTTAAAAAGCAGGCTGACAGCCAAGACAAACCCAGTCAGCAGTTGATACCTCAGTGAAAAACCAGAAAGGCCACGGGCTCATGAGCAAACCCCAGGGTGACTTTCTAAAACTGTGGGTGAGAAATGAGCTCAGCTAGGGCAGGGTGTGGCGTGCTGCATGAAGTCACTGTGCCTCTCACTCCCCTGGGGAGGGTTGCTGCAAATGGTAGTGAATACTCTTTTTAAAATACTTAGAATTTCTAGTCTGTAAAGAAACATACTGAAGTGTTAGTAGGAATTGTTTTAGGTAGTAGGCCCATGCAGTGATTTCCTTCCTTCCTCCTTCCCTCCCTTCCTCCCTTCTTTCCTTCCTTCTTTTTCTCTTTTCAGATTTTAATGTTTATGTAATACTTGTATGATAAAAGAAATTAAGAATCTAATTTTTTTCTTTAAAAAATACTAAAAGTTTGAGGTCTTTGAATTTTCTGGTTTTAATTTATCATCACAAAAAGGAAAATAAGAAGGGAGTCTGAAGTAGCATCAACTTGGGTCCTAAGGGAACCTTTGGACGGTTGCTGGGTCAGCAAGGCCAATCACAGCAATTTTGTAAGGTGAGGGCCTGATACCCATAGGGTATGCAGGTCTGGGATATTAACTATCTATATTTTGTTTCACTTTATAGGCGGAAAAGACAGAAGGATGGCTTATAAAAACCCACCAGGGGCTCCCCACTGCTCTCAGGACAAATTCTAAGAGCCAATGTTGCTGGAGTCTGGTGAACCGGGGCAGGAGGAGGATGTGGAGAATATAAAGGGGAGAAGTTAGAGAGAGGGAATGAGTGGGTCAGGTGCTGGGGGGAATAGATCCTGTAGGACCTTATGGTCATTGATGATTTTGCATTTTACCCGGAGTGATACAGGAGGCCATTAGAGGGCTTTGAGCAGAAGAATGATAATTCTAGAGATCATTCTGGCTGCTGATTATACCAAGAATGGCCTTAATAGGGGCAAAGGTAGAAGCAAGACTTGTTTGGAGACTATTACTGTAATTCAGGCAAGAGATGAGGATGGGAGAAAATGATGGTGAGAACTGATAGGATTCTGGATATAGTTTGAAGATAAAGCCTGTGGGATTTACTATAGATCGGATCTGGAATGAGAAAAAGGAGTCCAGGACGACTCTCAGATTTTTGGCCTGAGAAACCACAGAGATAAAAGAGAAGCAGTTTTTTTTTTTTTTTTTTGGAAAGGTACAGGAATCAATCAGGAGCTCAGTTAAAGTCATGCTAATTTTGAGATACCTAGTGAGAATTTAAGTCCTGGAATGATGTCCTTCAGTAGGCATGAGGGGAGGGGATCTATTATTAATAATAGCTCACAGGTAGAAGGTTTGGGCCACGGATATTTTATCCCAAGCACTTGGAGATAAGATAAAAATATGGGCGCAAATAGAAGTAGATGGTTGTGGTGGTGGGAACTTGTGGAAGTTCTCCTCTGATTGCTTTTGTTTTTCTCAATGAAAGGAGAAGCAAGGCTATGTGTTGAGCGTGAGCATGGGGGAGAAGATTATAGAGGCCTGAGAGAGAAAAGATGTGAAATAGTCATCCAGGAGAAGGACAAAATAAGTGAACTAGAGAAATATATACTATTTGTGTGGCAGTGATGTACTTAAAGTCAGAGCAGCTAGCATGTGTGTTTGTCTCCAATCTCTTCACCTACATGAGTCTCTGGTTCAGGGTCTCTCACAAGACTGCAATCAAGTCTAGCTGGTTTAGCTGGTCGAGGGCTTAGCTGGGTTTTCTGCTTTAAAGTCTCACTAGGCTGCAGTCAAGGTGGCATCTCTGATGCCTTCTTACCTGGAGGCTCGACCGGAGAAGAATCCACTCTCAAGCTCCCTCTGTCACCTTGTATGCCCAGGATTGCAATCTTCAGGGTTTGTTGTTGTTATTGTTTTGCTATTGTTTGTTTGTATCGTTGCTGGCTGGAGGGTACTCCCAGCTCTTAGAAGCTGCATGCAGTTCTCCGCCATGGTCCTTCCCAGATGCCATTCATGACATGGCAGTTTGCTTCTTCAAGGCCAGCAGAGTGGCGAAAGTGAGTCTGCTGGCGAGAAGGAGTCTTACATAAGGTAACACTATCTTGGGAGTGGCATCCTCTCACCTTTGTCATATAGCAGAATGTGCCCAGCGGATATAGCCCATCGCTTTTTCCATATTCTACTATTAATAGTTGGAAGCAAGTCCCAGGTCCTGACCACACTAAAGGAGAGGGTAAGATTATACAACCCTCTCCAAACCCACACTGTTCTACTCTCAGTATCTGATACCTGGTAAGCCAAACTTAGCAAATATTATTTTTTAAACACAAACTTACAGAGCTCTTATTCTGTGTCAGAAACAGCTCTAAGCACTTTAAAAATATTAATCCTCACAGTAACCCTAGTAGGTAGGTCCTATTATTATCCTTGATGGTGAAACGTAGCACAGAGACACTGATTAACTTGTCAAAGGTCATTCAGCTAGCAACTGCAGAGCCAAGATTCAAACTCACGCTGTCTGGCTTCAGAGTTCATGTTCTTGCCTATTATGCTAAGCAATCTAAGACAAATTAAATGAATAAATGAACGTTTGGTGGGAACACAGGAAATAATTACCCAGCAGCTCTGAGAACCCAGAGAAGTTTTGAAGCCACACCTTTATACTTCAATTTTGACGTCAAGCCAGTTAGCACTGCCAGGCTTTTATTGCAACATTGGTTCTTTCTTCCATTACTATTAAGTAACACAGGCCACGGGGAGATAATGGGCCCTAGAGCAAGAAATATTGAGGGATTTCTTGCTGTACCTGAGATATTTTAGAAGTGACATCCCATTTTGATCTTTTCCTTATTTAAAGATATTGCCTGGAAAATATAAAACAAATTTCATCTGTTATAGATTCATAGAGAAGGAGTAGGTGACTAGGAGGTATCTCCAACAAAAATAACTTGTGATATACCTTGTGTGTGTGTCACTTGTATTTGGTTGAGAAGCATCAGAGATCAAATGAACAATAAATTCAAACATACTGCACTTAAAGTAGAGCTGAGAAACCTGATCATGAAAACCATGTTATGAGAGATAATCCACATCTGAGAAACCATATTATGAAAGGTCGACAGCTAAGCAGAGGTGGTGGCTGAACAATGACCAGACAGGTGGAGAGGCAGGTTTGGAGCAAAGTATGTTGCCATTCTAGTTTCGGTGTAGGTCAGATGCCATCCTAGGCTAAGTTTCTGAGGAATTTCCCCTGGAGACAGCATCATTGAGTGACTACCTGCATTGGAAAGAGCCTGCCAAGTTGGCTTCTGAGGGCAGGCATTAAATATTTGACCTACAACCCATAATGGTAATGAGCCCTTTAGCTTTAAGAGAAGAAAATATGGAATCATATATTATGGTGGTTAAGATTTTTAACGATTGGATTATTTTTACACTCATACCTCCAGAGAAACCCTGGTAAATAGCAATAGATTGACTTCTAATCTTGCTTCTGCTTCTTAACTACTTGTTCTGGGCTTTGGTGATCCATTTCACTTAGGAGAAATTTTGTCTCCTTATCTGTGAATTAAGAAAGGTAGACCAGATAATCTCTAGCCAACAGCGCAGGAATGGAATTTAAAGTCCACTCCTTTACACCATAAAAATCAGATCTCAGTGTGGAGTCCTGAGGCTGTGTGTCTCCGTAATTATCACACACCAACACACTTTTAGATGCTTACTTTCCAGTTCATTCCATTTTGTTCTGTATGCATTTCTGAGATTATAATCAGTTTTGAGGGGTTGTACGTTTACTCATTTTTGTATATCACCCCCAGCATCCCACCCACTGTAGATGCACAAAGACCTCTCTGACAACTTTACAGATCAAAATCCTCTGAAGGATTGCCTGTATTTTATTTGAGAGGGTGTGGAAAACACTGAGTAAAAAGATTTGTCATTTAATAGGGTGTATTTGTCATTTCACAGTATTTCAAAACACACCCTGAGCTACAGAAAATTTCTAGTGTGGGAGGAGTGATGAGCTAAGTCAGGATGATCTCCTGGGAGAATGAAATACTCATGTCCTAGGAAACTGTCAGCAGGAAAGTCAAACCCTAATCCCTCCACCGCCCATTTGTTTGTAGGCTCTCGGAAACGGTGATCTCATGAACGCTCATGCTTTGCCTTGAACTGAGACTTGAGCTGGGCTAGACTCTCCTGGGGCATCGTGTCTATTGCAGGGGAATAGGCTGGGCATTTTCAAAAGTTCAGTGGACCAGCTGAGGCCACTGCATTCAGGACAGTGGAGGGAAGACGATTCCAGTGTAGCCAGGCTCACTTTCAACCCACTGTTAGAAAAACCTGGGTGGATTATTACTGGATGCGCAAGGGAGTGTGGACAGACTGGCACAACTGCAGGGGAAAACAAGCAAGCAGCTCTTCTAGTTGTTAACATACCTGCTTTTCTGAAATTAAAAATTATATATTATCCAAATTATAAAATAACTTCCACTGTAGCAAATTTAGAAAATACCCCTCAAAAAGCATCCAAAAGAATATTTTAAAAAGTCACCATAATCCCATTGTTCTTAAAAGAAAAAACATACTGTCGTATGTCTTTCTGAATTTTTAAATTTGTTCATAGTAATGGTCCATTTCAAACATCTCTTCTGGAATCCCAACATGATTCTGTGTGTTTTTGTTTGTGTGTTTTTTTGAGACAGTGTCTCACTCTGTCACCCAGGCTAAAGCGCAGTGGTGTCATCACAGCTCACTGCAACCTCAAACTCCTGGGCTCAAGCGATCCTCCTGCCTCAGCCTCCCATGCACCCCAATGCCCGGCTAGTTTTTTATTTTTTGTAGAGACTAGGTCTTGAACTGCTGGCCTCAAACAATCCTCCCACCTCAGCCTCCCAGAGTGCTGATGATTCTGTATTTTTATTTATATTTATATTTGTTTTTGACACAGGGTCTTGCTTTGTCACCCTGGCTAGAGAGCAGTGGCATCATCATAGCTCACTGCAACCTCAAACTCCTGGGCTCAAGTGATCCTCCAGCCTCAGCTCACGAGCTGGGACTATAGGCACCTGCCACGATGCCTGGCTAATTTTTCTTTCTTTTTTTTTTTTTTTTTTTGTAGAGATGGGGTCTCACTCTTGCTCAGGCTGGTCTGGAATTCCTGAGTTCAAGCGATTCTCCTGCCTCGTCCTCCAAGAGAGCTGTTGATTCTGTATTTTTAATGGAGAACTATTCCATTTCACTTCTTTTCTCTCTTTCCCTTTTGGCTTTCTTTTCTTCTCTTTCATTTGTTCACCCAACATTTATTGAATAGCTACTGTGTGCTACACCTTTTCTCTTTTAATTCTCTTTCCAACTCTGTAGGTTGTATTATTACATTAGTTTTGTAGATGACAAAACTGAAATTCAGGGAAGTTAGGTGACTTTTTTCTAGGTTTTACAGCTTCTATCTACCTATCCTATCTATCTATCTATTTATCTATCTATCTATCTATCATCTAGCTATCTATCTAATAGATGAAAGTATTATCCATTTATCTTTTTAAAAACCAAGCTGAGATCATAACATACTACTAATAATACATACATTTTGGTAAATATTCCCTTTTCATTGCTTCAAATTTCACAGCTTATATAATAGCAAGCCCTAGGTAGATATCTCCATTCCTAAGCTCTTTACCTGAGTACAAATTCTTTTTTTATTAAGAAGGCAGCAGGAATTAGAAAAGGTGATGGTGTTGCCAGTGGGAAAACATGTAAATGCCTTCATCACCAGGCTGAGTTTCAAAAGGCAGCCTCCTGTAAGGAGCGAGGTTGTCCCTTGCCTCCCACCTCTTTCCCAAACCCTACTGGCCTATCCTTTTGGGAAACTTCATTCCTCTATTCTCTCCCTCCTCTGAGATCCGAAATCCTTTATTTGTGCATTCACTATGGCACTTATGGCTCTTTTCCTTGAAAAAGGGACATCTCTCCTATCTCTATTATTGCCCTATAAATTCCTTGAGGACACAGACTCTTGATTCCCCATGGTGTCTGTCACAAGGTCTAGCACAGAATAACTCAATAAACAGATTTTGAACAAACATCAATTTGTTTTTTATTGAATGCTGAAAATATGCCTGTTTGCTCTTACGAGAATAGTTTGATCTCAGGGACATCCACATATAAACATGGAGGGATTCCAGGCAATCCCCACTCCGTACAAGTTCTTATACTCTTCATCTAAGCCTCACTGTTTCCAACTGGAAGGTTGAGACTCAGAGAAAAACACTCATCATTATTCCTGTCCAAAGGACACACAGCCGCCACCGCCACCGTAAACAGCACTGTGGGTGGCATTTACAGCTTCTCAAGTGGCACGGCATTCTGACCGGACGCCAGAGGGCATGTAGCACAGGACAGGCAAACAACACTGACTATCACACCCTTCTTCAATCCTTTGCCTCCAGAGCTGTGTGCTCACTGGGTTCAACATTTTCTAATGGGTGTGGTGCGCGCTGTCTGGGGGATGGGCACGCTTGTAGCTCTGACTCGGTGGTGCAAAGGCAATTTATGTAACCGAAGCATTTGTGCTCCCATAATATTCTGAAAATTTTTAAAAAAGATTTCCTTTTGTGTTTGGACTGACAATGAAGAACTTTACCATTAGCTGTATTTTAATTTTTTTGTATTTTTAAATTTTTATATAATTTCAATTTTATAGAGAAATTGCATACACACATATCTATATCTATTTCTGTATTTAAATTAAAAACCATGAGTTAATACTGATAAATTCAACTCCAATCTGTCACTGAGGGATTAATTCTAATCTCTTTCCCTTTCCATATTTGTAATTTTCTTCTGTAACAGTAAAAGAATAGTCTCCCATTATCCTCCATATATTTAGTCATTTGCTGACATCCACAACACACACAAAATAGTTCCAGAATTGCTAACCCATATCACTGTGAAAATTACTAACTAGAGTTTAATATTTGTTTACAGTTCTTTTGTCTTTAAATTGAGGGTATATAGTTAAAACACAGCACTCATGGGTCATGACTCATATGGCAAAAATCATTAAATTACGCACTTTAAATATCTGTAGTTTACTATAAGCCAACTTCAATAAAATTGTAAAAAATATACTGTGTTCAAAAGTTACTTGACTTAGTTCCTTGGGGTCCCCTTCAGATAAGTTATGCTATTTAAGATATTGTTAGGTTGATTTATTTTTGTTTGTTTTCTATTTCAGGGTTTGACTTGTTTATTTTATTTCACTTTTGAATAATATATAAAGCATTAACATTGTTTCAAAAATAAAGCTATACAGAAAGTTATATTTAGGGACATACCACATCCCCTCCCTCCTTCCACTTGATTCATACCCCCCCACCTCAGGTAACTAATCACACTGGTGGGGTTTTTTTTGTTTTTTTTTTAATAAGCAGATGTATGTACATTTTTCTTATTTTCCCTTCTTTCATTTATGTATGCTCTTTTGCACCTTGCTTTTTTTGTTCATGTAACAATACATCCTGAAAGTCACTCCATATCAGTTCATATTAGTCTCATTCTTTTTCTTTCTGGCAGCTGTATAGTATTCCATGTTTTCTTCTAGTACTTTTATGATTTTGTATTTTACACTTAGATCTCTGATCTATTTAGAGTTTATTCTTGTAGGTATGAAGTATGGATTGGGTTTTATCTTTTCTCAAGTGGCTACCCAGGTGTCCCATTTATTTATTATTGTCCTTTTTTTCGCTCTGGTGGTTTGAGATGCAACCTTTATAATAGAGTAAGTTTCCATATGCACTTGGGCTCATTTTTGGACTTTCTAGTCTATTCCACTGGTCTATTCATGTTCCAGTGGCACATTTTTTTAATAATAGAGGATTCACAGAGTATTTATATCTGGTAGGTAGGCTTCCTATTACAGCATTTCTTTTTCAGTGTTTTTCAAGCCATTCTTGCATGTTTTCCCTGATAACTTTAGTATCAATCTTGTCTAATTTATAAAATCATAATTTAACAAGGAGTATAATTTAAGAATCAATAAGAGATATTTTTCCATTTGATCAAGTATGTTTGGTGGCTTTCAGGAATGTTTTACAGTTTTCATACAGGTTTTGCACATTTTGTATTAGATTTATACTTACTTAATTTTTCTTTGTTGCTGTTGTAAATGGGATTTTCTCTACCATCATATCTTCTAAGTGGTTATAATTTATATATATGAAAGCTATTGATTTCTAAATACTCATTGTATAGCCTGCTACCTTATTGAAATCTTTTATTGCTTGTTAGTCTTATCATTGACTCTCTAGGGTTTTTCAGGTATTCTCTCATGTCATTTGCAAGTCAAAGTAGGTTTATTTATTTTTTTCTAATTCTTAAGCCTCTTACAATTTCTCTTGTCTAATTGCATTAGCTGATACTTTTAGTGTGATGTTAAATAATCATAGGTAAAGTGAGCATTCCTGCCTTGTTCTCTTTAATCAGCTCTTAAAAGACCTTGTATATATTCTAAGATTACACCGAAACCTTGCAGGGGGTAGGAAATAAAGACCATGTATATAAAAAGTATTTTGATGGGCAGGAACTTTTTAGTATAAAAAGTTGCTGGACATTTAGCTTGCAAGATGAGGTTAAGGCTCTTCTTTTGTCTAGTAATCAGAAAAAAATAGCAATAAAGGTAAAAGTAAAAATTTGATTTTATAATACATGTGTGCTGGACCCCATTTCTATCTTTTTTCTTTAAAGGGTTTTTATTTTTTTATTTTTTGAGACAGAGTCTCAACTCTGTTACCCGGGCTAGAGTGCTGTGGCCTCAGCCTAGCTCACAGCAACCTCAAACTCGTAGGCTCAAGGGATCCTCCTGCCTCAGCCTCCCAAGTAGCTGGGACTACAGACATGTGCCACCATGCCCAGCTAATTTTTTTTTTCTATATATTTTTAGTTGTCCAATTAATTTCTTTCTATTTTTAGTAGAGACGGGGTCTGGTTCTTGCTGAGGCTGGTCTCCAACTCCTGAGCTCAAACGATCCACCTGCCTAGGCCTCCCAGAGTGCTAGGATTACAGGCGTGAGCCACCACGCCCAGCCTTAAAGGGTTTTTAAACAATGACTTTGCTAATTATTAATGCATTCATCTAAGATTTACAGAATGCCTGTAATACTCCAGGCACTATTTTAGGTTCTTTCTCACTTAATTTTTACTACACTCATGTGAAGTAGGTATTATTATGTTCATTTTATAAAGGAGGAAATTGAAGTTTAGAGAGGATTAACGACTTGCTCAAAATCACACAGCTAGTAAGACTAGAACTATGATTTTGAATCTGGGTCTTCTAGTTCAAATTTTTCAACATAGAATAAGCGCTCATTAAATAACAATAACTAAAATTTATTTAGTGTTTACTCTGTTCTACACACTTCATTTGTATTGATTGGTTTAATTCTCATAACAGTCCTAATGGCATTTTTATTATTGTTTGTATTTTATAGCTGAACAAACTGATTCACAAGAGCTAACTAACTTGCCAGAGATCACAAGCAATAAAGAAGCTGAAATTCTGTCTTCAGATCCCCTGCTCTTACCCAATCACTACATTATAAAGCTTTCAAATACATGAATGAAGGTCTGGGATCATGAAAGATGGAGAGCATTCAATCTCCTGAATGTAAATCTACCAGCATTATTTACCAAGTTTAAGTTTTGCTGTTGTTGTTACTTGATGTGATGACTGATTTTGCAACTGATAAAGGAAATGAAAAGGCCCTCAAAGGCACTCAAGAAAGTAGAAGAAAGGCATCTAAATGCCTGAATTTCTTTGGTTCTATGTTAAATCTAGGTATTTTTGGTTTTTAACATACTGGACTTCTTGCAAAAACTGTGCAAAATGCAACACAACTTTAAATGTAAACACAACTTCTAAGAGCGCAGTGCTGAATATTTAACCTGCGCAAGCACACCTGCACAAGGTTATATAACAGGACTGTAAATACTGGCCCTGGAATGGCCTTGGAGGTCGTCCAGTCCAACCACTATCTTCTCGCAGAATACTGAGGCCCAGCGAGGCTAAGTCCACAGACACGCAAAGCTGACCCTGGGCTCACTCTCATTGTGCGCGTATCACTAGCGCAGGTTATCTAATACCTTTGCTTGCATTTCCTCTTTCTTTTGGTGTCTGCTTGTGCAAAAGGAAACGGGCCTGGCTTCACCCGTCTGGAATCCAAAACACCACCAGAGAGCGAGTCTGGGGCCCTGCCAGGCATCTGGCGAACTCGAGATGAAATAACTTGCCCAAGGTCAGAGAGCGCGCCAGGCCCGGCCCTAAGGGTTCTCTGCAGAGAAATCCGCCGCTCTTTCCCAACCACCCGCGTGGGAGTTCGGAAATCCGCCACCGAGGGCACAGCTCCCTGCCCAACTCCGCGGCCCGCTTCTGGACAGGGCGTGTCCCCCGCGCCGCTGGGCCAAGGGGACGACTAGGAGCCGCACAACCCAAGGTTCCTAGGACCCGCCCAGCGGTACCCCGGCGGGGCCGGGCCTCTGCCCTCCCAGCGCTTGCAACTGACACCCCCTCCCACCCCGACCCGAAGCACTGGAGGGGCGGGGCCGTCTGCTGACAGGACTCCCGAGGCCGTCCCCATTGGGCCAGAGAATGAGTGACGCGCCAAGCCCCGCCCCGCGCCGGCTCCCGCCTGGCCGGCTGCGCTCCGGGCGCTGACGTGTCTGGGCTGCTGGCTTCCGCTCCTCCCCCGGCTGGCAGCCACTAGGAGCGGCGAGAGGGGCGGGGTGGCCGGGGCTGGCGCTCCCCTCGGCCCCCGCTCCCGGCCCGCCCCGCCGCCCCGGCCTCCCGGATGAGGGTATATATCCCGAGCGGGTGCGGTACGCCGATGAGTGGCCGTGCGGAAGGAGCCCGAGCCAGGCGGAGCTGCCGAGGAAGGTGAGGGGCTCCCAGCCTGGTAAGAGGACAGCGGGGCCCGCGAACCCGCCGGGCGGAGGGCCCGGTCCTGCCACACACACGCTCCCACGGCCACGCGTGCAGACGTGGATACGCGTCGCACGTATGTGACACGCTGGCAGCCTGGCACGCGCTGAGGATCCTGCCTGCACGCCCACACCCTACCTGTCCGCCTAGCAATCGCACCCTGCCTGCCCTTGGCGACCGAGCTGGAGGGTGTGTGGGTTGGGCTGCCGGTGGGTGGCGGGGCCGGGGATGGCATGGGTGGGGGCTCCCTAGGTGGACTGGTGGCGTTGGGGAAGGAGCTTTGAGCCAGGAGTGGGGCCTCTCCTAGGTGGGCGATAGGGATCTTGAGGTTCTCAGGCAAGAGCCTCGTGGACAGTTATACCAAGTTTTGGGGGCCTCAGTGGGGACAAGCGGTCGTTGGAACTGTCAGGTGGGAGCGAGTTGGTGTGTCTTGAATGTATGAGGAAAAGAATTGAGAGTGCTGGCAAGGACATGAGATATCTGTGGGGGACCACCGGACAGTGGGACAAAACCTACTTGCTTGCTACTTTGTTTTGTTTTAATACTGGGAGTGAGATAGGATTGAAATTTCTGGGTTTCCCCTCATTTCGCCAAGCAGAAGGTTGGTGGTATTGGAGGGCTGAGAGCACACATGCTGAACATATGGCTTCTTGAAGATTTTATCAAGTTTGGCCTGACGCTGTGCTATATTTATTTGTACATGGTTTACAAACTCTGAAATCAGGTAATAGTGATTGTGATAACACGTGTGTCATTATGCGGTGCAAAAGTTTAAGGACTTTCAAGTGAAATTCACTGAGTGTGAACCCAAGGGTTTGCAGGAAACTCAAGGCAGTTTGTTCCTTCACCATTAGTCAGTTGGCTCACTTAGCTGGGACTAAGAAACACTTCATAGGCTATGCTGCCAGGCATACATAGGATTCAGTTAGTGGTTATGGCTCAACCCCAATACTGTTTTCCAAAAGCTCTAAGAGGTTTACTTATCCATTTTGGGTGCATATGTATGGTGGTAGAGATAGGGGCAGGGAGGAGACCAGAAAAGGAGGGGGAAATACTGGATTTCTTTAATACTGGTATGTAAATTCTAATATTGATAATGGTGAACTGTTATTAAATTTGTCACTTATTAGGCTATGGCCATATACCAAATTTTGCATTAGGCTATGGGCATATACCAAACTTTGTCATAATTTCAGGGGCCAATTTTCAGCTTTCTCAGATTTTGGTTGTCAAAAATCCTTATCTTTAACTCTCCTATTCATTGCTGCTTACTATTACAAACACATTCACCTCTCACTAGCTTTAATGGGAAATATGGTACTATTTTCATAGCATGGAGGTACTTATAGCTACCTTAAATAAACATCATAGATAGATTATGTTTGTCCAAAATTCAAGTATGGTTTTTATATTATGAACATTACATATGTAAATGAGCACATGGTATCTTGTCAACCTTTGCAGACCAGCAATGGTTTAGGCCCAGATATCAAAGTTGAACCTATGTGTTCTTTTATTTGCATGGATCCATTTTTCTCAAACATCTGAAGGTGGATGAGTATCTAATGACTTTTAAGGAAAAGTTTGATTTATATCTTAAAATGTTATAATAATATATTTGCATATGCTTTTTAGTAGACAGAACTCTCTCCACTCTTGACTCTCTTGGGGGTATGAGAGAAAGGTTGGTTGCCTTACCTTCATGAGGAAGTGTATGCACAGGGAGACAAAATGATTTACACAAGGTCAAATGATAGGGAGGGACCAACAACTAAGACTTTCTATTCTTCGGTTCCCTGCTGATCTGCCCACCACAATATACTTTCTAAATATGGGCAAAAGCAGTAGTATAGATGAAATCTTAGGAAAGACTTCATTCCTTGGAAAATGGTTTAATATAAATCTATTCCTCTCAACTGTCTTTTATGTGACTTAAAAAAAATTAAAAACAAGGCTGGGTGTGGTGGCTCACGCCTGTAATCCTAGCACTGTGGGAGGCCGAGGGAGGCCGAGGCGGGTGGAAGGCGGGTGGATCATTTGAGCTCAGGAGTTTGAGACCAGCCTGAGCAAGAGCGAGACCCCATCTCTACTAAAAAAATACAAAGAAATTAGCTAGACAACTAAAAGTATATATATAAAAAATTAGCCAGCATGGTGGCACATGCCTGTAGTCCCAGCTACTCGGGAGGGAGGCTGAGGCAGAAAGATCACTTGAGCCCAGGAGTTTGAGGGTGCTGTGAGCTAGGCCAACACCCCAGCACTCTAGCCCAGGCAACAGAGGGAGGCTCTGTCTCAAAAAAAATAAAAATAAAAATAAAAAAATAAAAACAATAGCATCATAATTCTTGAAACCTATAAAATAGAAATGCCTTTTCTAGGCACTAAAGTGCTTAGAACACCTTAATGAGTATTCAAGCCTGTCTTCTGACTTCTTCACTTTTATATCTGTGTACTTCCCTAGAGGATCATATTCAGTCTATAACTTATGTCATGTATGCTGATGACCTTGGAAAGTTTTATCTTTAATTCTGGTATCACCTCTTAAGTCTAGACTACTATGTTTTGCTGTCTAATCAGCTTTTCTATTTAGATGTCTAATAGGCATCTTTCCTGTCTGATTTGATCCTATTTCTTTCTTTTTTTTTTTTTTAAGAGACAGGGTCTTACTCTGTTGCCCAGGCTAGAGTGTAATGGCATCATCATAGCTCACTACAGCCTCAAACTCCTGGGCTCAAGCGATCCTCCTGCCTCAGCCTCCCATTTAGGACCACTTTTAGAATCCACTTTCACCACCCCTCTCAGCCATCATCATCACTCATCTAGATTACGGTAGTAGTTCTCTAACTAGTCTGCCTGCTTCTACTTTTGCCTTCATTATCATCTTTTTCCCCCATAGGACAGCAGAATGATACTTTTAAAACCTACGTCAGACCATAATATTCCCCTTCTCCAAATTCTCCAGTGGCTTCCGAAACCCCACCGTCCTTACCTTGACCACAAGGCCTCACTTGATCTGGTCTCTGCTCGCTTCTTCTGCCTCATTTCCAATAATCGTTTGCCTCAGCCACTTGGCTCCAGCTGCATTGACCTTCTTGCTCTTCCTTGAACACACCAAGCACATTGCTGTCTTAGGACTACTTCCCTTGCAGCTTTCTCTACCTAGAATGTGCCTCCCTAAGATATTGACTTGGTTTTCCCCCCTCTTCATTCAGGTGTATTCTCAAATGTCAGCTCTTCAGAGGCCCTCCCTGACCACCCCATCTAAAATACCCACCACCATGCCTGTTGCTCTTTAGCCCCTTATCCCACTATATTTTTCTTCACAGCCCTGTCCCATAGTACACTTGACATCTTATGTTTTGTCTCTTACACTGTAAGTAGGCATGAATGTTGTCACTTTCTTCACTTCATGTCCCTATCACCTATATAGTGTCTGGTGGACAGTAAGTGCTCATTAAATATTTGTTGAATGAATTAATAATGGCACATGAAAGTTAAATAATTTTCCTTCCTAAATTATGTGTTAACATACATTTGCACATTAAAAGGAAATTTTTAGGAGTAACTTATTTATGTAAGTAAGTGAGGAGGTTTTTTGTGGGCCCACAGCCATTCAACAGAAATAGCAGCACTGGGGCTTTGGGCATGTTATCTCTGCCTCTGTAAAATAATCCCAATGCCAGTATCTTAGAGTTGTTTCGTGGACTAAATAAGCTAGTATCTATAAAGCAAATCGAGTTGTATTGCCACACTGTGATATGTAAGTGCTAAGTGTCATTATCATCTGAGGGAACACACAGATGTAGGTTCTCTTGACCTGAGCTGCTAAATGGTGTTTGATATTAATGGTACTGATGAGGTAGATAGTAGTATTAATCTTATTTTGCAGGAAAGGAAACTGAGGCATGGGAAAGTTAAATGATTCAGCTGAACGTAAAATTGTGCTCTGAACTACCACATGTAATTGCTTTTCACTATTCCTCTGGGAGGAGAAGATAAGTTATTTCTTTGGACCTGCTCCTCCTCTGTCCCTCACATCTAAGCAGTTATGATGCAGTGATGATTCTTTACAGTGACCCTTGAATCTGTCCCTTTCACTCTTACTTCCTCTGCAACTAATCTGCTTCAGACCTTTGGCTTTTCAAACCTGCAGTTGTCTTTCAACTTGTTTTCCTGCTTCTAGTTGTCCCCTCTTACAGTCTATTCTATGCCATTGCTCCTTTCTCTCATCTCTCTAAAGCATAGTGGCACTGCCCTGTTTGGTAATCTCCTGTTGGCTTCTTATTATTCTATCAGGTCTAAATTCTTTTGCTTAGTTTTCAAGGCTCTTTGTGGTCTAGCCCTACCCTAGGCCCTTTCCCATCATTCTTCATGACACGTTCACTTTTTTACTGTTCCCATCCCTCCCCTGCTTGCTTCTCATGCCCCCAGGCTCAGCTTGTTTCCTAATCTTATCTACATAGACGCACAGCTAGAATCATGCCTCGTGAACTCTTTATAGACAATGACTGTCTCCTCTTTCATTTTCTCTATTAGTTTAGTAGATTAAATATTTCCTCATTTTCTCTCTTTTTTTTTTTTAGCACTATGCAGTTTAACATTTTACTACATTATCACAGAATGCTCTGTAGAAAACATTGTCCTATTCACTGATTATTATCTATGTATTGCTTGTCTCTAACTAGGGTCCAAGTTCTTAGTGAGTAAAGATAATAGATGTGTTTTTATTGCTTTTCTGCAGAAGTTGCTATTGAAATGAAATGTGCTTTTCATGATTATAGGTGGTTCTATCTTACTGAATATTGCTGTATTCTTAATACAACAGAGTTGTTTTCTATCATTAGAGATAAAAGAAAAACAGATGAAATTTGAAGCAGTTAAGTATTCTTTTTTTTTTTTTTTGAGGCAGAGTCTCACTCTGTTGCCTGGGCTGGAGTGTCGTGGTGTCAGCCTAGCTCACAGCAACCTCAAACTCCTGGGCTCAAGCAATCCTTCTGCCTCAGCCTCCCAAGTAGCTGGGACTACAGGCATGCGCCACCATGCCTGGCTAATTTTTTGTTTCTATTTTTAGTAGAGATGGGTCTCGATTTTGCTCAGGCTGGTTTCGAACTCCTGACCTTGAGCGATCCTTCCTCGGCCTCCCAGAGTGCTAGGATTACAGGCGTGAGCCACCACACCGGGCCCTGTTAAGTATTCTTTCAGTGGTAGTTCAGTGATCTGAGGAGTAGTACATAGGCATCTCAATGTGGTAAAGAATTTGAGCCCTGGAATCAGGCTGCCTGGGTTCCCCTCCTAGCTCCACCCATTGGCTAGGTTGCTTGGCCTCTCTCTGCCTCAGTTTCCTCAAGTGTAAAATAGTGATAATATAATAATAGTACCTATGCCTTAGAGTTGTTGAAAATTTAAACAAGACCATGAAGGTAAAGTACTTAATGCAATGACTGGCACATATTATTGTCTTACAGGTTTCGTTTCTTACAAATATTGAGTGATAGAAAGACAGAAGTTAATTTTCTTAATATCAACTTTTAAAAATGTACTTATTTTTTAGTAGGAAAAAAACCCTTCAAATTTGGAGGTTAGACTTTGACTTGCTATTAATTCCTTTTTCCTTTTAGGTTTATAGGTGCATAAATTACACCCCTGTTGTCATAAAGCTTGACTATAAGAGCATTATGAATGTTAATGACCTCAAACTCAGGTTGTCCAAAGCTGGACAAGAACACCTCCTGCATTTCTGGAATGAGCTTGAAGAAGCCCAACAGGTAGAACTTTATGCAGAGCTGCAGGCCATGAACTTTGAGGAGCTGAACTTCTTTTTCCAAAAGGCCATTGAAGGATTTAACCAGTCCTCTCACCAAGAGAAAGTGGATGCAAGAATGGAACCTGTCCCTCGAGAGGTGTTGGGCAGTGCTACCAGGGATCAAGATCAGCTTCAGGCCTGGGAAAGTGAAGGTACTGAGCATGTGTATATTTGTTCTAAAGTTTGTTATGAGATATACTCCAACTGTAAAGCAGCTGGATCATGTAACTAATATTTTGATTATCAAAGCATGTTAAACCAGGTGACCACGCAGAAAGTGACAAATTATCTTGCTAAGACGTCTGCAATATCTCCTGCTGCCAGTCCCTACGTTCTCTTTTCATTTCTGATGTCTGATTCAAGGCTTCTCTCATTCAGGTCTTGTCTCCAGTGTCTTTCTCTCAATTTCCATACTTCTTCTAGATTTCTTTTTCTGAAGCACGAGTTAAACATTTCAAGGTAAGCCGGCTTAGTCTGAAAACCTGCCCTAACCTGGCCCTAGCCGGTATTGCCAATCTTGTCTCCTGCTCTATGCATTTTAGCTGAACCAAATAGTTCGCCTTTTCCCTGAACATTATGTTATGCCTTTGCTTATGTTTATCCTTACCTTGGTCTGGCCTTGCCCTATTCTACCCAGCTGGGTCACCTTGTAAGATCATCTCTTGGAGTTGTGCAATGGCTCTGCCACTTGGGGAGCTTACACTCATTCTTTAAAGTTCATCACACATTATTTGATCCATGGCCTTTTCTTCCGTGTCCCAAGTTGGAATTGGTTGTTCATACTTTTATTTCATTCTGCCATATAAAAAGAATCATTTACCTCTGTCTTTCTCAGTACACTGTAAACCCTTGAAGAGCAGCCCATGTCCATGTTATCTGTGTATGTCATGTAGCATTTAGAATAGTTAGGCAGTTATAAATTGGTCAGTAAATGTGTGAACTACCCCAATGCTTTTTATTCTAAAGTATATCATAAAATCTGTCCTCATAACTAATCCTAATTTGTGCTTTTGTGAATAGCAAGATAGCTCAACTGTAGGTTTTGGTGGAGTTGAGAGCTGTGGTTTTTATAGTCTACTACTCCTCTGTAAATAAAAGGTTGACTAAATATTGTAGCCGAGGCCCTTGAGTGTTTGTACATGATCCTTGTCAAATCTGGGGCTCATTTCCTCAACTGTGAATGAGCAGAATGAGCAAATAATTTTCTTTCCTTTTTAAAAGACATCATTTTATTTCAAAGTAACAGAAATAGCCCATAACCACATCAAATATGTCTTTATTTGCTCACATTACCACCCAGTACTTGATTTACTTTTTACTATACATTTACTTTTATAGATGTGCAATAATATTATAGATACAATCTTATAGTCTATATTTGTACCGCACTGTGGCTATTTTCCTTAATATTTTGTCTTCCACATTTTGGCACTCTCCCCCAACTAAAAGAAAGATAACTGGCATTATCAGCCTTCTGTATACCCCTTCATATCTTTCTCTAGGCTCATAAATTTACTGAAAATCAGCTGAGGAGCTGTCTCCTCTAGGGAGGGGGAGAAGATAACTAAGCAGGTGGGTCTCCCACCACTTTATCTTCCCACCATAAGAGCTGTTCTACTTTCTTCTGTTTTATATTTGCCCTTCACATTAAGTTTTATTTAAGAAGGTTTGGAGATTTAAAAAAACAGTTTGAAAATAACTGGATGTTCTTCAAGGAGGTTTCTTTCAGATCCGAAATGCTTGGTAGTGGCTAATCAGCTTTTTACTTAGGATAGGGCTCTGCCTCTAAGATAGGAGAGAACGATTTCCAGATGAATACTTGTGAATGGAGAGTTTTAGTGATACTGTGACTCCTGTTAACAGTGGGTTCACAAATCCTTCCCTCCTTCCCTGAGTTTCAAAAAGGCTACTACTCCATAGGGATGAGAATAAGCTTCAAAAGAAAGAAAGAAAGAAGGCTACTATTCCAAACCAAAAGTCACACACAGGTCTCTTCTTACCCTCTAGTATCCCAGCTGTATTCCTTTTGGGATTTTAAGGGGATGAAGTCTTAGTATTAACTCTTATGCAAAATCAAAGCTTTGTGTAATGGAGAACATAAGCAACAATCAAGACCTCCTATAATTTTAATCTTCTTTATGACCTTTTTGTTGGACTGTGTGGAACTAGTCTACATTTATTTATTTATTTATTTTGAGTCTCACTCTGTTGCCTGAGTTAGAGTGTTGTGGCATCAGCCTAGCTCACAGCAACCTCAAACTCTGGGCTCAGGCGATCCTCCTGCTTCAACCTTCCAAGTAGCTGGGACTACAGGCATGCGCCAACATGCCCGGCTAGATTTTTCTATTTTTGAATAGAGACGGGATCTTGCTCTTGCTTAGGCTGGTCTTGAACTCCTGAGCTCAAACGATCCGCCCGCCTTGGTCTCCCAGAGTGCTAGGATTACAGGCATGAGCCACCACGCCCGGCCATAGTCTACATTTATGACTTTCATTTAAATTATAGTCTGGAGCTATTACCACGTATATTACAAGAAGGTGCAGAGCAAACTTCCTTTTGGCTTACTGTCAAGGGAACAATATTTGTGGCTTACACAGTAGGGGTGAAGAAGGAGACTTGTACTGACATTGTATCCTTTTCACTTAGCCAGAAACTACCATGTGTTCACAATTCATAACAAAATGAAGTTTCTGCAGTAAGTTCTCAGTAGTACAGGTATCTGCAGTAAGTATAAAGATTATGGCATTATATTTCTGGTAGTAGGAAGATCTTGGCAATTGTGCATCAAGGACAGTTTTTTACCCCCTCTGGATCGGGGGAATAAAAGCATTGTATAGTAATTTCAAAGTATCTGGTGGTTATTGACATGATAGTGGACATTTTAATGCCTAGAGTAGAAAATTCTTTATTTCTGAAGCATAAATACATAAGTAACCACTGTGGTCCTTTTTTGAAGAGAACACTTGCTTTAATTTAATTCTTCAAGTTTTCTGGCCAGTCGTGTAAAATGGAATATAGAGGAGCAACTGGAAAATCCTTATTTTGCATATCTGAGATTTTAAAAGAAAACTAGTAGAAGCTTTGAGAATGTCATTTTAGTAACAATACACTGGGAAGATATGTTTGCTTAATAATCATCACCGTTCTTTATTAAAACAAACGCTTACTTGAACACAAAACAATCTACCACTTTTATTATAATAACTATTTACTGTTCAATCTTAGCCTTTTTATATTTTTGCCTATGAGACATTTTCCTATTAGTTGTAATGGCGCTTCTCAATCACACAGTAGTAGAAAAGTAAATGTATTGTTTAGAAGAAGTGAATTCATAATATCATCTCCTCTATATTTTCTGAATTCTATTATAGTGATATTCTTAATAGATTATTTTCTTTTAAAAGTATATACCCCCATAATATGCTGAAATTAAAAAAAATTTAAAAAAAGTAATATGCTTATTTTAGAGAAATTAGAAAATACTAAAAATTACAAAGAAAAAAATACAAATCTTTGGTATTTCACCATCTAGAGATAAATCCCCACAAGTAATATTTTATTTCACACATACACATATGCACACATTGGGATTATGGTTTGTGTACAGTTTTGTAGCCTGCTCAGGAATTTACTATATACAGTCTGAAGTTAGGTAAAATATAAAAACAAAAAATAAAAAGAAAATAAAAACTAAAAATTAATAAAAAAGAAAAAAAAGAATTTATTATGAAAAATTCCAAGCATATTTTGAAATAAATATTTCGAGGCAAATTTAGTATAGTGAACCCCCCACATACGCCATCTTGATTAAAAATTATCAATTTTTTTTTCTTTTGCTTTCTCTCTCCCTCTTTCTTTTCTGCAGTATCATAAGCCAAATCTCAAACATCATTTTATTTTTACCCTCATATAGTTCAAAATCCATCTCTAAATATGTGGATGTTTTCTTACAAATCATGATGCCATTATTATGCCGAATGAAATTCACAGTAATCTCTTACTGTCTAAAACTGGTTCAAATAAGAGATTTCCCTGATTAGTCTGCTTTTTGTGCTTAACATTTTGGGGAAATAAGTTTCAGCTGTAACATGTGATTAAAAATTAAAGACTTAAAATATCTCATCTAATTGTCTTGGATAGCTTTCCTTTATTTCTACCGTTGAATAGCCTGTTTACCGCACTCCACTTATTCTGGAGTTCTGACAATTTAAATGAAAGTCTTACAGCGTTCTACTTTGCAAGGACCTATGCTATCTTCCTTGTTCCAGGCACATGTCCAAGTTAAAATGTATGGGAGGAACTAGTCCAAGCAGGAAGTTATCCAGGAAGCATTTGGCCTCTGACAAGCCACTGTAAACTCTTCTTGTAACCACCTACACCTGCTGGGAGCAGGCGTAAGCTGCAGGTAGTGGAGCGAGAATGGCAGTGGGACACTCTGTGTTTGTCATGCAATCTACTTAAAGGAAATGATTACCTCAGACAGAAGTCACCCGAAAAATGCATTAGTGTTTAATATTCCTTTCCACCAAATTAACCAGGTTTACAGACAGGGTCTCACTGGTATTCACATTCTTATTAATGACCAGATGTTTCAGAACTTTCAAGATGAGAGTTCCTTTTTATTCTCTGCAGTAAAACCTCAAAATGGAGATGGTATCCACATAAATTTTGAAGTGATATCTCATGCAGACTGAACTACATCCAGTACCAAATAAAGTCATGCTTCAAAGTGTGTGAAGACTGAATCCAAAAGGTCTTGGGATTGGATTATTATTATTATTTTATATTTTCTTTCTTTTTTTTTTTTTTTTATTTACTCTCCTGAACTTCTAATAGTGTGAGGGATTGTATTTTACCACATGAAATGTTTCCTTTTGAAAACACAGCATGACCTTTCTGATGAGCTGTATGCGAGGTGAATCTCCTGCCGGAGACCCAGTTTCCACGTAGCCTCTTCCCACAAGCTACCCTGCCTGTGGTGCTGGGACTGCCCACCTCTGAGTGATGAGTTGAGTCTTAGGAATGGAATATGGCAAGATTTTGGTATTTTTTAAATTCAAACTGAGAGCTTCTTTAAATAGCTTTTATAGTTTCATTTGTTTGTGTCTGGATCTTGAATCCACCTTGAATTTATTTTGGTTCAAAGAATAACATTTTTATTCAGGCATTGTTTGATTACTATTTATGGCCAAACATTCAACTGATGGAAACTGACAGGCTTCCACACAGAAGTAAATCAGTAATGACAAGACTGAATCTCAAATCCCTCTGAGCTGGTGTAGATGGTTCATGTTTTTAAAAAGGCATTTTAATAAATTTTATTAATATATAATTACATATAATAAAATGCACTAGTTTTGTGTTTTAACCAATGTATATACCCATATAACTATCACCCTAATCAAGATATAGAATGTTTCCATCAGCCTACGAAGTTTTCTAAGGCCCTTTGTAGGTAACCCCCCAAGTTCATTCAGTTGAGTTGGATTTCAAATCAAATCCTAACTTCAGACCCTGGATTCTTAACCATTACACTTTACCACTTTTCTAACTGAAGCTTCCTTTTCTTTACATTTACAGGGTAGTAGCTTGTCTAGTATATTTGCATTCTCATTGATTATTTATTATTGATTAATAGGCTGGAAATCATTTAATTGCATCATCATTTATCCTGAAACTTTGGTATCTTTTTTTTATCCTATCTTTTTCTTGACTTACCACATCTAATAAGTACTCGAGTTCTTGCAAAATGTTTATAATGTCTCTTGGTTCGTGCCTCCTGACATTATCAGTAAAAAATATTTTATTAGTTCATTAAAGTATATAAATCATTGTTTGGGTTATATAAATTTAATTGTTTTAATAATAAAATGTTTTTATTAGCAAGATAGTCTTCTATGAGTCTGTGTAGATTCCATGTTCTCTATACCTTATACAGATAGGGTGAGCCTTTGCTGGTACCTACATATGTATAATACTGACGTGTTGAATTGTAGAGATTTTTATGATACAAATGTTTTCTTTTCTAGGACTTTTCCAGATTTCGCAGAACAAAGTAGCAGTTCTTCTTCTAGCTGGTGGGCAGGGGACAAGACTTGGCGTTGCTTATCCCAAGGGGATGTATGATGTTGGTTTGCCATCCCATAAGACACTTTTTCAGATTCAAGCAGAGCGTATCCTGAAGCTACAGCAGTTAGCTGAAAAATATTATGGCAAACAATGCATTATTCCATGGTAAGATATGTCTCATTGTGGGAGTGTGTCTGAACAGATATTGTTTTACAATATTCAAAATGCACTTATACTTTATTCATAAGGAGACATATTTCTTGTTACTGTTTTCTTGGGAGGTATAATTTACCATATATGTTAAAAGTAGTATATATTACAGCTTAATAGATGACCACTATAGACTTAATGAGCAATATAGACTCACCACCAACTTTTACATTCTGGGTACAGTAGACTCTTTCAGGGTACAGTAGACTCTTTCAGTCTAGAAACTTTATACTGATTGATAGTTCATCTAGATATAGAATTTCTGATTGAAAATCAGTTTCCTTCTGAAATTTGAAAGCTTTGCTCTATTGTTTCTAGCATTGCTATTGAGGGGTCTAATGCCATTCTGATTCCCAATCTTTTTTTCCCCCCTCTCTGAAAACATTTAGGGTCTCTTCTTTAGTATCCGAGATGTCATGATGCTGTGGTATGGATCTGTTTTCAGCCACTGCTCTAGATACTCAGTGGACTTTCTCAGTCTAGAAACTCGTATCTTTAAGTACCTGGTTATCTAGCTCTCATCTCTTTCATGCACACACCAGATGAAAACTGCATCTATTTCTCTGCTATGGGCCAACCTTGTGTCCTCAGCCTCTACTAGGGTCTCTACCTTGGTCAGTGTTTGTCTCCTAAGCACCAAGAAGCTACAGGGAATTCTGCTTTGCTTTTTAGGAGTTGTTCGGTTAGCTCTTTAATATCTTTCCCAGAGCAGTTCTGGAAGTTAGCACGTTTTGAGAGGGAAACCACCTCTGTGTTTGAGATCCCCTAAGTTCCCAATCTTGTTTTTTCAGTCCCATGTGATCAACAAAAGCTCTGCTGGTTTCTCTGTCCCCCAGCAGCAGCCTTTGGTCCAAGCCAGATTCTCCACCACGAGCCTGTACCCCAAATCAGCAGATACCTCAGGACAAGGCAGCTGCGTATCCTTAGCTCCCTTTTGAAAGATTTCTCCCTCTCTGGAATTTTAGTCCCATTCTGTGTTGCCTCTGGAGCTCTCTGATGCCTTTGAAAATACAGTTTTTGTAATTTCCCCAGCTTTTCTAGCTCTTCTCAACATGTGTACTAGCCTGCTGTGAATTGTTTTCTTCATCTTGATTCCTGTGGGAGTGTTTTGAGGAGTATCTGTGTTCTAAGCAGCCAACATCCCAATTACAGCCCTGGCTTCCTCCTACCATATCGGATTTTCTTCTTTCTCTTTCTTCCCTCTCCTTACAACTCAGAATTTCTATTCTTTTCTTATGCAGAGCAGTTTAGCCACCGTTTTTGTCATCTTCTAAATCATGTCCAAACCTTTTGTACCCAAAGTTCAAAATACCCAGGATAATTTTTTAAACAGACAAATATCTCCTAGATATCTACTGTGGTGGGAAATCACACTGTTTTCTTTATTCATTTATTCATTCAACAAATATTGAGTGCCTGCTTCTAGGTGCTGGGGATAAATCAGTAACCCAGACAGACATCCCTTCTTAGATATGTGTTTACATTCTAGTAAGAGCAAAAACTACTGTAGTCTCTAATTGTGGTTTTAGATAGAATTTTTTTTTTCCTTTGCTCCACTAGCATGGGTTGGATTTTTGTGACAACAGAGAGTATAATTATACTTTTATGATTCTAAATGAAGGGTTAGCAGAGTCCAGATTCCATTTCAAATTTAATAAATAGAACCACAAGAAATTATTAGACTATATTGCAGTTACCCTTTTCTCCCTATTTATTTAGGAGTTTTAAACTTAGAATATACTTTCACAGAGTTCTAAAATGTTTACTTAAGCCCCTTACAGATTCTCTGTTGAAGGAGGTATGTTTAATATTGTTAAATAAATTTATTTTATACATAAGGATTGATGAAATTACTGGAAGTAATTCCTCTTGGGTAGCAGCTAATGAATGTGTCTTATCCAGGAAAAATATGAAGGAAGTCAAAATAATCAAGTGCTTTCAGATTTTCTTTAGCTTAGGAAATAGACAAAACTTTATTTTGCCCCAATCCACATAGCACCACTATTGCTTAGAAGATCTACTTTTCTCTTGCAAGGTATATAATGACCAGTGGCAGAACGATGGAATCTACAAAGGAATTCTTTACCAAGCACAAGTACTTTGGTTTAAAAAAAGAGAATGTAATCTTTTTTCAGCAAGGAATGCTGCCTGCTGTGAGTTTTGATGGGAAAATTATTCTGGAAGAGAAGAACAAAGTTTCTATGGCTCCAGGTGTGTAATCATCCTTATTTACCATCCTTAATGGTGACTAGAAATGGTAATAACATAAATCATTACATTTTGATTTTCTTTAAATATGGCAATTTGGATATTTTAAAACTGTTTTTTTGGCAATTTGGAAATGATTTAAAAAGATGAAAATTGGTGGAGTGGATACACTGATATACTTTTTTGTGCTAATCTTTGTGGATATCTGCCCTACAGAGCAATTTGAGTAGCATTCAGGGTATTCATTCTCTTTAACCAGTATTTTATATATTCAATAATGTTCATGGCTATATTATTTATTATAGGGAAAAATTGGAAACCATATGCTGTTTAATAAACGAGAGGCTAAATTATGGTTTATAAATAGCATTAATTCTTATATAGTATTAAAATAATTGGAAATATTATATGACAAAGAAATCATTTCAATACGTTAATTAAGAGAACACAAAATACAAAACTGCATACATAGTCTGATTAGGGCCACTCCTTTGCACAGTTCCAGGTATTGAATGCTCATTTACTTATTGTAGTTTGTTAATGGCACTCACTAGAATTGGGCAATGTACTTACTGCCTGTGTAGTCACATACAGTGGCCCTGAGTATGATCTCAACTATAAAAATAAACCTACCGACAGATTTTTATTTATGTGAATCTGTACTTGGAGGAAAGGCTGAAAGAAATAATAGTATTAACAGTGTGCTCTATGGATGTAAGCTTTTATTTCATTTTAGTTCTCTCTTAATCTTAGTTCTTTTTTTTTTTTTTTTTGGAGACAGAGTCTCACTCTGTCACCCAGGCTAGAGTGCCATGGCATCAGCGTAGCTCACAATAACCTCAAACTCCTGGGCTCAAGCAATCCTTCTGTCTCAGTCTCCTGAGTATCTGGGACTACAGGCCTGTGCCACCATGCCCGGCTAATTTTTTCTCTATATATTTTTAGTTGGCCAATTAATTTCTTTCTATTTTTAGTAGAGACGAGTCTCGCTCTTGCTCAGGCTGGTTTCGAACTCCTGACTTTGAGAGATCCTCCCACCTCGGCCTCCCAGAGTGCTAGGATTACAGGCCTGAGCCACCGCGCCCAGCCCTTCATTCTTTTTAATTAATGGAAGAGTTACTATTCTTAGCTCTATTTTGTGAAGTTGTCTAATTTTTTGTTATCATTTAACTTATGGCTGGGGTGGAACATAGAAGTATGTTAAAGCAGAATTAAAACTAGATGCAGAAAGAAGAGGCTTTACCTAGTTTAAATCACCATAGACCTTCATATCAGTCTGATTTCTTAATAAGTGATTTGATATAAAATGCTTAAGTATTTTTATTTTTGAGATGAGTGAAATTGTCATTGTTGGGGCTATAGAGTTAACTTGAATCATGCATATGTTAATAAAACTTGAAATGTTATGAAATAATCATTGTCTGATAATTTTATATTTCATAGTGTAGGTAGATTATTAAAAGGGGCTGAGTTAAAAAGAAAGATATGGTCTTCAGGGTTGCCTGGTCTTGCATTGGTAATGTTATTCCCTGGTTGCTTAATGCTAAATAACCTTCAAAATCATACGGTATAACTTTTTGACTCCTGTTTCCTTCCTTACAGATATTCAGTTTTCTTGGCTCTGTAATGTGAAACTGGTTTTTCAGAGATCTTTACCCCAATTTGGAAACATTAAAACAATCTTTGGGTTACCTTTGTCATGGGTTTTGGTGTGCTACTGATGGGCTATTTTATTTTCCAGATGGGAATGGTGGTCTTTATCGGGCTCTTGCAGCCCAGAACATCGTGGAGGATATGGAACAAAGAGGCATCTGGAGCATTCATGTCTATTGTGTTGACAACATATTAGTAAAAGTGGCAGACCCTCGGTTTATTGGATTTTGCATTCAGAAAGGAGCAGACTGTGGAGCAAAGGTAATGCCTTTCTCAGCTGTAGTGAGGCTTTCAATGGTCTTTCTCTGCCATATATTATTCCAGGAGTCAAACTAAGTTTATTAGGATAATTTGACTATTTTGGAACCATTCATCTCTCTAAAGTAACTAAACTATCCCACACCCACTCTTCCTTAAATTGGCAAGACTTGATTTTAGAAGTAATGTTGTATACTTGTCAATCACAAGTAAGAGTTTAAAATATGTGAGGATGATTTATAAGTACCTGGGAAATTGAATGATCATCACTAGCCCTGGGGCAGATTTATTAATATTAAATTGTGTTCAATTAGATTAGCCTAATTTTTTTCCTTTGACAAAGTTACTAGAGTTATAGGTAAGAGAAAGATGGGAGAAATAGAAGATAGAGACTTCAGTAAGACATTTGACAAGGTATCTCATGATATTCTTGTGAATAAGATGGAAATAGGCAGATTGGGGATAAGAATAATTAAGGAGATTAATAACTGCATGAATGACTACAAATATACTGATATTAAGATGGAGGGAGGTTTACAATACTGTATAATAAGAATCTGTCCTTGGCATTGTTCTTTTCAACATGTTTTTAGTTGCATAGAGGATACAGGAGGCGTGTCTTTATGGTAGCAAACAAAATATATGGTATAGCTAGGAATAAAATAAGAAACATGAAAGACCTTAAAAGCACTTTGGAAGACTTAAAAATATTGATATAAGCATTACTTCACTGGAAGTCTGTAAAATTTTCCATTCTCATCAAATAAAATATAATACAATCCCAATCAAAATCCCTCTGACACTATTTTGGCAACATTTGACAAAATGATTGCAAAATTTAGAATAAACATGTAAAGATATCCAGGAAAATGTTGGAAAAGAAGGATGATTATAAGGGAGGATGGGGGATTGGAGACAATCGATCAGATATTAAAAAGAATTGTAAACAAAGTAACTAAGAGTTTGGTACGGGAACCAGAATGGAATGATAGATTAATGGAAATAGAATAGTCAGAAACAAATATGTGTATATATATATAAGAATGCATGATATAAAAATATGGCATTTCAAATCAGGGAAGGAAATGAATGAAATAACTGGCTAGAAATAAAGTAAGATATCTCCCTCAAAGCTCATACCAAAACCAGTTTCAAATGGATTACACAGTTAAATACTGAAAAGTGAAACCCTAAAGGTATTAGAAGATTTGTAATAATTTTATAATTTTGATGTGAAAAGAAGACCTTTGTGCCAAACGCAGTAACCATATAGGTTTCTGACAGAAACACATTAGATTTCACATAAATTTGAAGAATCTGGATTTAGAAAGAAGGCCTGCCATAAGATATATACAGGATTCTTGGTTGGAGATTTTCTATTATAAAGATGTTATTTCCCTTAAAATTAAGCTAGAAATCTATCTAAAGAAATAATGCCTAGAAGCTGAAATCTTAAATTTACCAATACAACTTTTGGGGGATTGAGCCGATAGGCCTAGTAAGACTCCTCTTAATTTTGAAAATAAAAAAGGAGTTGATTTAGCTCATTTATTTAAGACCTCTATCTGGTCTAATACTCTTTGAGTGTTTGTACTGTATTTTAAATAGCTACTAACCTGTAATAGAAACTTAGTGTAATGGATCATAAGTACTAAGTTTTAAAAAAAATAACAGTGTATTTCTGACTTTGTTCCACTTGGTGTCACTCTTTTTTCTAAAACAGAAACTTAAAGTTTACTGCTATAAGCTTTAGACTCAATTTAAACTTTATAAGATCAGAGAATGTTGAGCCTGGAAGGGACCTCAGAGATCATCTGGTCAACCCCTTTGATCTCACAAACGAGATCTAGTGCTTCATGAGTCCCAGGCTCAAGGTTCTTTATCACATCAGCAGAGCCAGGATTAGAATTCGTATTTCTCAGCTGCTAGTCTTGGTATTCTTTCACATATTATATCCATACTTTTTAGAACAGTTATGCTTTTGCTGGCAGCTCAAGAAACTTTAAACTGATGTGCTAACTTTTGTGAGTACGCTGATCACATAGAGATGCAAGTGTTAACCAGTCACTCTTCTCCATTACCTGTGGGCTCTCTAGGATAAATCCAGACTTAGGCTTCCTGCAGACTCATTGTTTAGTCATGTTGTAGTAGTCACTTGGTGGATGAGTAAATATTATGATGGAACCAAAATGACTAGAATGGCATACATTTAAAAACCTTTAGAAATGTTAGAAAACATTTACATTATCTGTCCTCCCTCTTTTTTTAATATGAAAATCAAGGTATTAAAACATATATTTAAAAACATGTAAATTAGGGAGTGACTCATAGTGTGGTAGTAGAAGTCTTTGCAGTACTTCTTTAAGAGGCCCCTATCTTGAAGCATTAAGTATTTTTTATGGAGTGAGAGCCTTGAGAAAAGACTTACGAGTGAGGTAGTTTGCCAGGTACAAAGCTAAAAGAGTAGGAACCATTGTTAATTGAAGATCATTTTGTAAAGCAGTTACAGTAACTTTGAGGTTAAAGTGTCATTTTGGATGCAGCTTCTCAGTATTTAACTTAGGAAATATTGAACAAACCTCTTAATTTTATATTGCATATCTTTTCTGTATATATAAACTGATTTCCAACTTCATGCACTTTAAAAATGCTTTCTTCCATAATTTAGACTTCTATAATATTTGGAGGTTCATAGTCGTCATAGAAGTAAACCTTTGGGAAATGTAAAATGTGAATATGCTTATTTTTATTTTCCAAGGCTGGTTGGGAGTAGGAGTATATAAGGTGATTGGAAAATAAACCTTGTGTGCATTTAAAAAAACGGGAATGAGAGGAATCGATTTAAAATTCCCTGTCTAGTAAGATACCCACGATGGAGTACATGAAGAAGGGCGTGGTGATGGGTTGACAGATAAGAATTGCAAATAGGGCCGGGTGTGGTGGCAGTGGCTCACGCCTGTAATCCTAGCTCTCTGGGAGGCCGAGGCAGGAGGATTGCTCGAGGTCAGGAGTTCGAGGTCAGGAGTTCAAGACCAGCCTGAGCAAGAGTGAGACCCCGTCTCTACTAAAAATAGAAAGAAATTAATTGGCCAACTAAAAATATATAGAAAAAATTAGCTGAGCCTGGTGGCGCATGCCTGTAGTCTCAGCTACTTGGGAGGCTGAGGCAGAAGGATTCCTTGAGCCTAGCAGTTAGCCCAGGCAACAGAGTGAGACTCTGCCTCAAAAAAAAAAAAAAAAAAAAAAAAAGAATTGCAAATAGGCCTCTGATTGGGTTAAATCATTTTGCTATATAATGTTTCCTTCTAGTTTAATCTACTTCCTTGGTAGAAAGTTTCTTTTCCTTGAATACTGTGCTCCTTTCAGGTGGCAAACAGTGAAACTACACAGCAGGCTTACTTACCCAGCAGCCCCGCCTCACGCAGCGAGACTCACTCAAGGCCTATATCTCTAATTGCTGTGTAAACCAAGTTCGCAACAGTGGCTTTAGCTGTCTGGAAGAAACTGCTGCTGGCTGTATTTATTTTAAGAAATCAGTTGCTGACGAAAATTATATTGCATATATGCTTAGGATAGACTTGTCAAATTGGGGACAAATTTTTAAGAAATACTTTGAAGCATGCTCAATTGATAATTGGATAGGACAAAAAAATAATACCTTCAAATATTTTTTATTGTTTGATACTTCTGTTGGATATTCATCTCATCTGAACCTTGATTTTATTTCACTGAATACAATTCTTTCATAATTTTCTTCTAAATAATTTAGGTCAGTGTTGTGTGGGATTAGGGTCATGGCATATCAGAATCACCTGTGAGGTTTTTTAAATTTACATACTTTTACATTTTCCCTCTGATTTTGATACATTCTTTTCTCAGATTCCCCCACCAGCACAGAGCCATTGATAAATTATCAAATCACTGGTTTTCAAACTTTTTTAAAAAAAAGTACAGAATCTCTTATTTCAAACAAAATCTAGTATGCAAAACAGATACATAGGGGTAGGTTTTCTGACTAAAGTTGGCATGGGAGCCCAGTGACCTGCCTGCTCTAAACCTTCTTCTTGTCAGGTCCCTGAAAAATAATGAAAATGCCTTATTCATGAAGGAAAATTAAATTCTGTTTCCAAATGAAGTAATGATTTGGGCAATAGAAAGTGAGAGACAAAATGCCTTACTATGTTTTTTGTCTTGTGAAACCCAAAGAAATTTCATTTCATTTATTCTCAAAATAATTGAGTGTGGTTAGGGATACATTAAATAATAAAAAATATAAGATATTCGGGGGATATAGACTCCTTATTTAATTATTCCCCGGCCAATGTGATTTCCTCTGTGTGATATATATGTATGTGATGGAATTTCTACTCCATAGTTTTGTTAGGTGATACGTACCGTGTTTCCCCAAAAATAAGACCTACCCATAAAATAAGCCCTAGCAGGATTTCTAAGCATTTGCGCAATATAAGCCCTACCCCGAAAATAAGACCTAGTGGTGGGCTTGGCTACGCAGCGTATCTGTACAACCCATGTATTTCATCGCGGAGCGGTAAAGAAGACGAGCAGCCCTTCTCATCTGCCCTATGAGAGCTCTATTGCTCGACATGAGAGATTGGGGCCAATGGTTCTAAAGGAAATAGAGTCGCAAGAAATTCAGGATGGAATTCGGGGTTTGGAGAGTTATGATGATGTTCCAGAAGAAGACGACTTAACTATATTTGAATAAATGTAGATTGTTGTACTGTACTTAAAAAAAATAACACATCCCCTGAAAATAAGCCCTAGGGTGTCTTCTTGAGGAAAAATAAATATAGGACCCTGTCTTATTTTCGGGGAAACACGGTAGGAAGTAGATAACATACCTCATTTCCAGTTGGAAAGTAGTTTGTCAAAGTATATAAAGGTGCATAGTTGATTGTCTAAAGATTCTTCTTAGCCTAATACCTTAAAGACAATGTAAACAAAATTATAAATGTGGCCTTTGACGATGGCCGATCTCCAAAGAAGCATTTAATGAAATTTCTTCCTCTACTGTTGTCTTTCTTTGGTGGGCAGGTGGTAGAGAAAACAAACCCTACTGAACCAGTTGGCGTGGTTTGCCGAGTGGATGGCGTGTACCAGGTGGTAGAATATAGTGAGATTTCTCTGGCAACAGCTCAGAAACGAAGCTCAGACGGACGACTGCTATTCAATGCGGGGAACATTGCCAACCATTTCTTCACCATACCATTTCTGAGAGACGTTGTCAAGTATGGGCAAGATGGGGACCTTTTAAAATTGTATTTATTGTTAGTCAGAAGCTAAGTTACTTGAGAGGTAGGCAGTTCCCCCAAGTCCATATCCCACAGAATTCATCTTTCCTGAGGATCACTTTTATCAAATGGACATTTATCTCACACTGTGATTGTTTCAGTAAGATATATTAATATCATGAGGTGGGAATTAGTAGGAGCCCACTGCCCAGTGCGTTAACTGGAGTCCAAAGCATTTCTCCTTTTTCTTCTTACCCTCCCATCCCCCAACTATGTTTTAGGTTCTGTTGAAGCGAAAAATAAGAAACGACACACTCTCTTCTACAACTGGGAGCTTTTAAAAAATATAGACGTTTACCCTACACCAGCTGAATCAGAATTTCTGGAGGTGGATCCATGGCATCTGTATTTTTTGAAATGCTACTCATAGAATTCTAATTCAGCTGTTCCCAGACTAGCATTTAGGAACTAGTGCATTAAAGAGTGGAAACAAAAAAGAACTTGAGATGTGCATGAAAATCAGCTTGGTGGTACCCCAAAGGATAAAATAAGAGCTGTTTTATCTCACCATGTTTTAAAATGAAGGATATTCTTGCTTTCTGATTGACTTGCTGGCTTTTAGACATTCAAGATGACTGTCTACTTTTGACAAAGTTAATAAGCTTTACTTTAAAATATCAACTCCAGTTCCAAAATATTTCCCATTCTATGGTGTCATTTGTAGCTATGTTATTAATTCATAGTAACTTTTTTTATTTTATTTTTTTGATTTTTTTTTTTGCTTTTATTTCATCATATAATGGGGGTACAGATATTGTTAGGGTTACATACATTGCCCCTACCACCCCTCCCCCCCCACATGTCAGAGCTTCAAGCGAGTCCAATCCCCCATAGTAACTTTTAATACTCATCTTTTTATGCCATATTTGAAGAGATTTGGGAAAGTTAGAACAAAGAAGTAGAACATTTTATAAAAGACATAGAAATTATGGGAGAGACATGAGGGTGTGTGTATTTTTAATGTGGAAATCATTATTTGATTTTTTTAAAAACAAGGAAATGAAGGGGGGAAAACCTGTTCATTTATTATTTTAAATATTAAATGAAGCTGAGCAAGTGCTCCTCACCTTGAAAATCTTAGTTCTGGTTGTTGACGCATTTGCTCCTGAGTGTTGCTTCCTCATTTTCTGGAATTTTAAATCTGGAAAGTGATTATATCTTTTTCCCCTCTACTTCTTAGTGTTTATGAACCTCAGTTACAGCACCATGTGGCTCAAAAGAAGATTCCATATGTGGATTCCCAAGGGCAGTTAATTAAGCCAGACAAACCAAATGGAATAAAGATGGAAAAATTTGTCTTTGACATCTTCCAGTTTGCAAAGTATGTTTTGAATAGCACCAGTAAGATTTTAAAAAAGTCTTGAAATGCTGCTTTTTATTCTCATAGGCATGAAACTCTTTGCAGGAAACATCTGCTAGCATATATCGCAGATACGACATTTTGATCATGACTGTGTAGTCTAGATGCATTATTATTCTCTAGAATAAAACCACCACTCCAGGAGTATGGTCTGAGTTGCGTAAGAGAACATCTTTCTTTTATCGACTAGCTCCTGGGTCTCCTGCAGAGTTGTTAAGGTCATTTATTTTGACTGAGAGATTAAAAAGGTGAAGATAAAGAATTGACCCATTTCGTGTTTACAATATCTTACTATGCTGTGAGTAAATGTTTCAGTAAACGTGTTTTTTATATCATATAGTTCTCTATAAAGATCACATTTGATGTTGCTATGTGTCTGAGAATTTGGCAGTATGAGAATGCAGAAGACAAATTAGCTGTGTAAAATTAATCTCTCCCTATTTATAAATCATTTCTTTTTGGCCTTTTTTTTTAAAAACCCAAGACAAATACTAATATAATCTTTGTTTATTTATTTATTTTTTAACCCAGGACAGATACTAATGTGATCTTTGTGCATTAGGATTTCTAATCTTTCTGATATGTAAGATGAAGTGTTTTATAGTTGGAGGTGGAAATGATTTCTCATTTTGCACTGGAAAAGAAAATTTCAATGTTTTTTTGGGTCCAGGGATGAGCATTATTTTATTTAGCATTCATTTGATATTGGGTTAAGAGAGCCTATTTTTGAAGACCAGAGGCTTAGCTATATAGGGAGGAGTCAGAAGCTATTAATGTGGTTTTTAAAAATTTCATAATAAAGAAGTCTTTGTATGGTTTCACTCTAGGAAGTTTGTGGTGTATGAAGTGTTACGGGAAGATGAGTTTTCCCCGCTAAAGAACGCAGACAGTCAGAATGGGAAGGACAACCCTACTACTGCAAGGCACGCTTTGATGTCCCTTCATCATTGCTGGGTCCTCAATGCCGGGGGACACTTCATAGACGAAAATGGCTCTCGCCTTCCAGCAATTCCCCGGTAAGTCGGTATCTTTTCTATTTTGTATAAATGCTCTCTCGGACTTCTTTCTCTCTCTCTCTCCAATATATTCCTAGATTGTTTTTTAAAAAGCAAAGTGTTGATGTATGGGCAGTTCCTGATGTGAAACAGCAACAGCTTTGCCTGTTACAAAGATCATGATAGCTTTACGTCCTCTTAAAGAGGGGTCTCTTCTAAATCTCTTGCTTTTTTGGAAACAGCCCCACCATGACAGTGAAATGACTCCTACTAAAATAATGGTCAGAAGATTATTCTTTTGGTGTGTCATATGGGTAAAGCCCGTTAGCAACACACTATGCCACAGGGCAAGTCCCTCGGCCACAGAGGATTGGTTGTTGCTGCCCATGTTATCTGTGGCCTCATTACAGGTGCTATCTATGAGACCCACCCAGAGCCCTGCCAGCCCCAGGCTACGTGCGAGATGTAGGCCCCTCACACTTTTCACCATAGCCCTTTTAGATTAGAGGAAGGTGCAAAGAAGGTAAGTGAATGGCTGTTGCATTCACTAATACCGAGACTCTAGAAATGCTTTTGGTTTTCAGAAGTTAAAGAAAAGAAGGTACTTGTAACTATCAAATTCAAAACAAATCACCTTTAAGCTAAATCTTATATATTATGATGAAACCTTCATTGGCACCTAGAATTTCCCTTTCTAAATCATCCATTGTTTCTGTACTTGTGTAAAAGCGTTTTGACATTTAATTTTATCATTAAAGGATAAAATGGCTGGCTGTAAGAATGCCTGAATAAATATTAGAACACTGGGCATTGCAACTTCCTGGTTTATTACAAGAAGGAACAGTGGTAGCTTCTGTCTCCCAGTCCAAGGCCATTTTCAGGCTCTGTATTGTCAACTAGCTTGCTCAGCGGCATGTCACATTGTCCTCATGTTTCATCTTTAGCCATTGAGTTTGTTTTTTTACCCCTTCAGGTCTCTTGTGTCAAATTTATGATTTAGCATAAATACATGCCATTCAGTCAAGTATATTCTATAACTCCACTTCATTGTTATTGTTTGATTTGTTTCCATTCCCATTAATGCTTATTTATTCCCACATAGCAGTGCTACAAATGGGAAGTCAGAGATCATCACAGCTGATGTCAATTACAAGTAAATATACTCGCCTGCCTACAGTGCATGGTGATGGGGCTGTGCTTCCCTCTGTACTAACTGGCATTGTAGTTTAGCGCTCTGCCTTTTGGGGGTCTGGAGGGAGGACGGTTGAATCTTTGGTGGGGGCTCACTGCTTACTTGGTGGCAGGTGTCTTTCTGGATGACACTAACTCAGAATCTCAGTGCATGCTGGAAATGGGGAGCATGCTTTACTAAAGAATCCAACCATAGGTGTTAGAGCCCTCAGTGACAAATTTACAGATGATGGATAAGATCCAGAGCAGGTTACAGGCCAGGGAGTAAATTTATATCTCAATTTACACCTTTTAGCATAAGCTTAGATTAGATGATAATAACATTTTAAGGATGTATCTTACTGAGTTAGATACATGCTGTCAGTATGAAGGCTAACTGTTCCTGACGTATGTCATGATGGCTCTTAATACTGAGAAAATTATTCTTTTGATTTATTCCCACACTAATAGCTCTCCTTTTTGGTCATTGTGCATTGATTTTAGTTATTGTCTTGTAAAGAATCTCTTTGTCTTAACAGCAGGTCATTTTTAGTTAGAAGTAACATATATCCTTTCTCATTTGGGTACTGACAGATTTTGAAAAAGCCATTATCTTTATAGCTAAAGAGACAGCTTGATCTTTGAGAGTTATTAGGTTTAGCTTAGATTTTAAGTTTTTCAGATAATTTGGGAAATGTGTACAAGGTAATAGATCTGGAGATGAAAGTCATCTCAGAAACAGAGTACCACTGATGTCAGCGTCACCCGTGTGCTTTTTCCTGTCTGAGCCACTCCTCTTTGTCCCGTGGAGTGTTTCTGGGATGTGGCCGCGTAGACAAGGAAGTGTACTTGAAGATCTGGTTAGTTTCTTCTAGGAGCCAGAGATGACTATTGCCCCTCATGCTATGGGAACTGGGATGTAGGGCCCTTTGTCACTTTTGGTCTCATCCATTTTTAATATGTGGAAGCAAGCTGCTTTTATAACTTAAGAAATAAAACTTTGACCTTAAATTTCTTTCTCATTGAACCACAGCTTTTAACCAAAAAGTGAAATAGTTTCTTAATTATACAGCCAAAAACAGCATCCAGCTATCTTAGTTAAGATACAGAAAGCTGTTAACATTATTTACAACTTTTTACAAACGTCTTGTTCTTCTATTTAGTTCCCTTCCGATTTACTTCATTTTAGCCACTTGTAAAATAATTAAACTGAAATTAAAGTCTGGCCCTAAGTGAGATCATGGACTTAGGAATAGTTCCTACTGAAATCCTTAGCACCAAAGGATGTCCTCAGACAGTTGGAAAAGATTACTTAAATGTGAGAGATGAAAAGGAAGTATTTTGTCTAAAAGAGGGAGGAAACTATGTGGAGATATTCCGAAAGAATGGAAGTGAGGATGCTGAGTTTTGATAAATGACCTTGTTTCTATTCTTCACCTTAATGCATAGTAAGTAGTGTTAGCTACCAAAAGGATGTTTGGCTAAAGAATTGGGGGGCAGTAGTGTCACTGGCCTAATTGGCCTGTGTCCTGAGATTTTACATTTGGTGATTGTAGCTTCTGTCTCTCCCGCTTCAGGGCATGTAACTTTGTTTACTAAAGTTGATCTCCTTAGTTTCTTGGGGTATCTTTGTGGTACTTAGAATGGAAGGTTATATATTCAGGGTAGCTAAGTATGTGTTCCTCAGGATCCTGGTACACTGAATCCTTTAGGTGTTGAGGTGGGATTGGGTTATATACATCTTATGAATGGGTTGGGCCCTCATTTTTCCCATTTTGTTTATTAACAGTATGACTTTGAGCTGCCCCCAAAGGGTCTGGACTAGACCTCTTGATCTCTTGTGATAGCACCTGGCTCATATCTGGAGAGATGTGTACCCCGCCTGTGCCTTCTCCTTTCTCCTTTAGTCTATCATCTGTCTACCCTCATAGTTCATTTATTATTCATTCAGCCAATATGCATTGGTAAGCCTGCTTATAGGCCTGCAGGTGCTGTTAGTATCCTAGGTGCTGAAGCATCTTACACAAGAGGAATAAGTCATTTCTTAACAGCTTGGTTCAAGATGCCCATACCTAAAAGTTAACATTATCAGACAGTATGTGATTGATTATGTGCTCAATGTGTGGTAGAAATGATAAGTACTCTAGGAGGCAGTGACTTTGCAGTTATCTGATAAATTTATTTTTATATGGACAAATCAGTGGGAGCCATGACTATGAAATGCAGTGGTCAAGGAAAGATAGGTTAGGTTTGAGCTAAATCTTGGAGGATGGGGATGGTTTTTACAGTCAAAGGGACCATAGTTGAGAATGACTTGGAATAATCCAAAGAGTGTGACTGGCCTGGACTGAGTGCAAAGTAGCAGGATAAGTAAGTTAGAATGGGATATGGGGAAAGGTTGACCTGTGGCTGAACTCAGAAGCCTCTGATTTTATTGACTCCACAAAAGTTTGAGACTACATACTTGGGAAAACAAAGAAGAGCTACAGTTTGACAAAACACTGGATTTTTGTGTACCCTGTATCCTGTTGGTAAGATTCTTGAAATGTCAAGTCACACAGAGGTCTAATGACTGTAAATGTATTAAAAATGCTACTTATTGACTTTTGTGTTAGATAATTTAGAAATTCAGGATTGCAAATGGCTATAAATGTTAGATTGTGACCTAGAAGAAGCAAATGGTGACTTCGGCCTTGCCTTTGCTTGGGTGTATTCTAGTTTAGATCTTTAAAAAAGGAATTTTGGAAACAGAAGTACTTTGAAACATTGAATAAATCAGCTCAGTTAATCTAGAAGATTTGGGTTGTACAGAAAAACATGTGCTGGGAAATAATTCATCTGACCTTTAGAATAGTACTATCTAATGTTAATAGAACTTTCTGTAATGAAGGATATGTTCTTTATCTGTGCTGTCCAATTTGGTAGTCATTAGACATTCATGGCTCCTGAACACTTGAAATGTGATTATTATGACTAAGAAATTGAACTTTAAATTTTTAACTAATTTTGAAAATCTTAATTTAGACTTAAGTAGCCACATGTGGCTATTGGTTACTGTATTGCATAGTGCAGATTTAGTATGTCTGTCAACGTTAGTACCTACCTCACAAGGCTATGGTGAGGATTAAAATGAAATATGAAGGAGTCAAAGCACCTAGCAGTGGGCCTGGCACATAGTATAAACTCAATAAGTAGTCCGTTTATCAAATGGAAACTTGGAAATGGTAAAAAAAAAAAATGAGCTGTACATAAGAGGATAGTGTATAAAACTGGTGAAGTGCTGTAAAGAGCTACCAGTAATTGTGGGCACTTGCCCTAAATAGTGTCTTTCTCGCCATGAGAATTTCATGTTAACTTAATCTCAGGGAATTTAGTGATTTGTGCAGTATCTATTCCATTTTTTTTTTTTTTTTAACTAGGAGAATTTTGTTAGCTTCTCAGAGGAAAATATGGTGTGTACTTTCACTCTGGCAAGTAACATGGGAAGCAAAATCTTTAACACATACTTGTTTTTTTCCTTAGCTTGAAGGATGCCAATGATGTACCAATCCAGTGTGAAATCTCTCCTCTCATCTCCTATGCAGGAGAAGTAAGTTTGCTTTGGGTTTTTTTCCTATTCTTTTACAAAGTATTGTACATTTCAAAATAGCTAAAAAAGTAGATTTTAAATATTCTCAACACAAATAAATGATAAATATTTGAAGTGAGGGATATGTTAATTAGCCTGATCTGATCATCCCACAATGTATGCATGCATTGAAACATCACACTGTACCCCATAAATATATATAATCATTATTTGTCAATTGAAACAAAAGTTTTTTTATTTGGTTTTTTTAAATATATAACAAGTGCTTTATTTTAAGCATCAGATATTTTTTATTTATGTATTTATTTATTTATTTATTTCAGCATATTATGGGGGTACAAATATTACGGTTACGTATATTGCCCATGCCCCCCCTCCCCCCTCAAGGCAGAGCTTCAAGCGTGACCATCCCCCAAAGGTTGCACATCTCACTCATTATGTTTGTATATACCCATCCCCTCCTCCCCCATCCTACCCGCCCGACACCTGATAAATGTTATTCCTATATGTCCACTTAGGTGTTGATCTGCAAAACTTTTTTTAAAAGTAAGATTCTGGTGTTGTCTTACATTTAAGTAGAGTTGCCGTTAGAGAAGATAAAACATTTTCTGATAGCCCTTCGCTGAGGAGTCCTTCCCCTTCTCGAGCTGAGAACCTGCATTTATTTTGAATTTTTCTCTTTGAGAGTTCCTGTATGGCTTTGCATCTATCCCATTAGTGGGTTAGTTGCCATTAACAGAAATCCATTATGTCTAGTGCATTTCACCTACCCACTGAAATGCAATAGACTTTTAAAATATAATAGCTTTGTTTTTTAGATAAATCATCTGGCTCATTCTAATGTATGTGATTTTTCTTTCAAAGGCTCTATTTTGTTCATATACGTAGTTCTGGCACTTTTAAAACCTGGAGATTTTGGGGGTCCCTACTACTGTAATTATGTAATATTTTTTTGGAGATCCTTGTCAGTGTTGCTTAGTTACAGCTTCAGAGACAGCTATCTTGCTTAGAAATTTAACCATATTGAGAGATGATTATAGGAAAAATGAATATTATCATGTTAACTTTAGAAATTATAATCAGAATAATTTATTTGTCTTATACTTTCATAAATACGTCATTAAATCTAGTTTAAAAAGTATCCTAAATAGATTTTTGACTTTTAAATTCCGCATCTCAATCCAACTTTTAACATTCATGCTTTAAATCATTATTATAGCCACTAAGTCCAGCATCAATCGTGCCCATCCTCCAATTTTCTAAATGTGTTTTATTTCAATCCCTTTTTTAGGGACTGGAAGGTTACGTGGCAGATAAAGAATTCCATGCACCTTTAATCATTGATGAGAATGGAGTCCATGAGCTGGTGAAAAATGGTATATGAAGCCCAGATATCAAGTTCTATCATAATAGGAATAACTTTTATTTTTGATAGACCAACTGTGAACCTACATGACCTCTCCTGGAAGACTGAAGTTTGAATATCCACAGGGTTTCATTTTACCTGTTGAACTCTTATAATTACTACAAACTTCCCAAGATTCAGATTATTGAACTTCAGATGGCATTTTTATGATTCTCAACTCATTGAAGGTCTTATTTATATTTTTCAATTGTATAATTTTTTTTCCAAACCAAGGAAAACATTGGCCATCCAGGAAATTTCCTACAGCTTAACTATGGTCAGGGATGTGCAACATCACTTTACATGGAGCTGGAAGCACTTGTTTTTCAAGTTGTATATAGTAATAATGTCATTGTACATGTCAAAAGGTTTCTATGGTACTAAAAGTTTGTTTTATTTTATCAAACATTAAACTTTTTTAAGAAAATAATTGGGCAATAAAATAAACTCATGTTCTTGTCTCTGGATTGTCATTTGTACCTTGGAGAAATTATTCCATTGGGAAAATATGAAACTTGGGAGAAACTTTGAGATAATGCATAAAAACAAATTGACGCTTCTGTGAGGTTGTAGTCATAGTATTTTTTTTTTTTATTCTTTAGCCACTTTCTCTGTACAGTCATAGAACTTTTTTCAATGAATATCTAACTTTGGACTTTTTCTTATCACTTTCTAATAGTGGCTCTCAACTAAATATGATTTTGCCCCCCAAGGGACATTTGGCAATGTCTGAAGATATTTTTTGTTGTTATAACTGGGAGGGCGTGATCGTACCACAGGCATCTAATGAATAGAGACCAGGGATGTTACTAAGCATCCTATTATGCACAGGACGGTCTCCTACAACAGAGAATTATCTGGCCTAAAATGTCAATGTCAAGGTTGAGAAACCCTATTTTAGATCATCTATTTACTCTCTTTTGCTCAAATATTTGGTGGCACTTAGGAATCCAAAAGAATATGGTTTCTGGATTTCCTCAGCCAAGTTAATCACTACCATTACAGTTTTTTTTCCAGCAAAAAGACAAAGGTGGTTCTTTAAATATGAGCCATTGATCATTGGTCATTAGTAAGGTTTCTCTGTGTCTAAATGTAGTTTGCATGAAAATACTGAGCTTTTAAATGCATTTTATATAACATTTAAGTTTTGACCAAAAGCATACAAACTAACATCTGGATAAATGAAATATTCTAAAAATTATGTCTAGGGAAGAGATGAATAAATTTTATGTTTTACTAACACAGGATAGGATGCCATGGGTGGGTTTTTTGTTTAAGGATCACTTTTTTTTGAAGAATATATGATATTGATATCCATCTAAATTTTTTTGTACTAAGACCTAAATAGTTCATCTAGCATATTTTCTGTTTTTTTTT
>VBSM01000662.1:975610-989971 GCA_008086735.1 Cheirogaleus medius
CCTTCTGCCTCAGCCTCCCAAATAGCTGGGACTATAGGCATGCGCCACCATGCCGGGCTAATTTTTTCTATTTTTGGTAGAGACAGGTTCTCGCTCTTGCTCAGGCTGGTCTTGAACTCCTGAGCTCAAATGATCCACCCGCCTTGGCCTCTCAGAGTGCTAGGATTACATGCATGAGCCACCGCGCCCGGCTCTGACTGTGTATTTTCAAATAGCCTGTCTTCAAGCTCAATAATTCTTTCTATTGCTTGATTAATTCTCCTGTTGAGAGATTCTGATGCATTTCTCAGTTTGTTAATTGAATTCTTAAGCTCTAGAATTACTGCTTGGTTTTTCTTTTATTATTTCAATCTCTTTTTAAAACTTCTCTGACAGGCTTCTGAATTCCTTCTCTGTGTTTTCTTGAAGTTCATTGAGTTTCTCCAGGACAGGTATTTTGAATTCTTTGTCTAAAAAGTCACATATCTCCATCAGTCTAGGATTTGTCACTGGTTCCTTACTTAGTCCATTTGGTGAGGTCATGTTTTCTGGGTGTTCTTGATGCTTGTGGATGTTTGAAGGTGTCTGAGCACTGAAGAGTTAGGTATTTGTTTTAATCTTTGCAGGCTGGGCTTGTTTGAACCCATGCTTCTCGAGAAGGCTTTCCAGATATTCAAAGGGAATTAAGTGTTGTGATCTAAGTCTTTCTTCAATGCAACCATTTTAGCACTGGGAGTACCCTAAGCCCAGTAATGTGAATCTTGCAGACTCCTGGTGGAACCTCCTTGATGGGCTTGGCTTAGGTATGGGAGAATTCCCTGGGTTACCAGGTAAAGTGTCTCACTCTCTTCCCTCACTCTCTGTGCTCAGCTACTGGGAGTTGGGGGAAGACTGACGTGGGCACTCCCTTGTGGCCACCAGCATCAAGTCACACCTGAAACCAGCCCAGTCTGACCCAAAGCCCATAGTGACTGTTGCCTGGCTACCTCTGATGCTTATTCAAAGCCCAAGGGCTGTTTAGTTAGCAGGTGGTGAATCCTTCCAGGACTAGATCCTTCCCTTTAGGGCTGCATGTTTCCTTCTGGCTCAGGGTGGGTCCAGAAATGCCTTTGAGGAACTAAAACCTGGACTTAGGGCTTCAGGTGTCCACTTAATACCTTATTTTCCTATGGCTGAGATTGTGCTCAAGTTGCAAAACAAAGTCCTATTAGCTCTTCCTCTTTCATTCCCCAAGTGGAATAAGACTCCCTGAGCCACACTGCTTGTAGTTGGGGGAGGGCAGTGCCATAGGTACTGGCTTGGCCACCACTGCTGGTGTCTCACTGAGTCATGTGCACCCCAAGTCCACTGACTGTGAGCCAGCACAGCCTTAGGAATTACTCAAGGGCTGCAGCCCTTGTGGCCTGACTGCCTTAAGAATTTAGTTCAGGCCCCAGGCAGGTTTTTGTCACCACGCTGGTGGTGGGACTAGCTGGAACTAGGGTTTTGGGGCAGAGGATTTCTTTCTGGCTGTGCTCATCTAACTGCTCCCTCCGTGAGTGCAGGCAGAATTCTCCCCTATGCTGTGTTCCACTGTGACAGGGCAGCCCTGAGTTTTATTTCAAAGCCCACAGTCACTTCCTTTTCCCTCCCTAGGACACACAGATTCTCTCTCCACTCCACATGCTGGTGTGGCTCCTCTGGGGGACGGGTGGCGTCAACAGTGCAAGATTGTCTTTTCTGCCCTCTTTCGTGCCTTTTTCCTTGATATAATGCTAAAATCAGGTAGTATGATTACTTACCTAATTTTTGGTTCTTCCAAAGGTGCTTGTTTCAGCAGATAGTTGTTGAATTTGGTGTTCCTATGGACGGACCATCACTGGAGGTTTCTATTTGGCCGTCTTGCTCCACCCCCTCTCCCAATACACCTTATTTTTTTAAAGGATGCCATTGAGCAGATACAAATATTTTTCTCCTTTGACAATTCTCTTAAATATACACAGGAATCATTGTTACAGGGTTATATTTATTAGTAGACAAACTGAAGCATCAAATTTTATGATTCAGATCAAATAATATATAGCCAGTGTGGTTATCTAAGGCTGTGATTCTTTGAGCGTTTGTTCATCCTGCTTGATTAGAGTGAATGAACTTCAAAGGATCTAGTAAGTGATGACATTGTACCCAGCAGCTTGCTACTGCTTCATAGGAACACAAGAGACGAGGCACAGAGGCCCTAATTTCTGCTGTCTTTTAAAAGTCTCCTAACATATTCTGTCTTTTCTTACTCCCAACAGTCTCCAACAGATTCTCTACAGGAAAACACTGTTTAACTTATGGAGCGAAATTCTACCTAGTATTTACAAATCAACCCTTGACTGAACGTATAATGAAAATATCAATTTTCAGTTGTCAGGCCAAATAAAGTTCTATTTTAGAAATTTTTCCTTATTTTTCTTTCAAATGGGCAACTGAAAGTATGATGATAGTTTCATATTTCCATAATCTATTTCTTTTTTTTTTTTATATTGAGCCTGTCTAGGTCCCCAAACCCAGAATACCAATTTTATTTTCATTTGATTCTTCTTTTTTTCTGAAAACTGCAAATTAAGTCCTTTTATATTATTCCAAAAACAGGCTTCCTTTCTTTCCTCCACCCCTGGTTTCTCAAATAATTACTCCTTTGTGAAGAACTGAACAATAGCAAACCACTGGTAATCTGTTGCTGGTTTAAATTCTATATTTAACCAGCAAGTTTTTAATCAGAAACATAATCTGACCTATTGGGTAACCAAAATTTTGTTTAATATATCTGAGAGTAATATATCTCCATGTATGACAGAGACCGTCTCATTTAACTTCCCATACACAAGAGAGACTTTTAAGTATAAAATAGAACACACCAAAATTATATCATTTGATAAAATTTGAAAGTGGAAAATTGCCAGTTTAAAGAATATTTCATTTTTATTTTTATCATTCACAGAAGGTTTTTGGAGTGGTTGCTTTTCTACTTTTTCATTTTCTTTGAAGTACGGAATATTTTATTATTGTAAAATATACATTTTGGATATGATGATGATTATGTAATATTATGTTTCAAAATTGAATGCTTTGTGAGTTGTTGAAGGTTGAAAGGTAGAAACACTACTTTTCAAATTAATTCAAAAGTAGAAAAAGAATTGCTGGAGAATTGAGCATGAGAGATAGGAGCCCAGTTGAGTGCAGTTGCTCCTCAGCAACCTTCATCTCTTAACTTCCATGGGTTTCCCTCCTATTCTTTTTTTTTTCTATTCTTTTATTTCATTATATTATGGGGGTACAGATATCATTAGGGTTACATATATTGTCCCTGCCAACCCTCCCCCCGCTCCTATTCTTTTTACCCCTTGGTGAATCACTTCAGATTTTGATCAACTTGTTTCCTCTTTACAGCATTTTCTATGAGATGGTTGCTCCCAACTAGATTGGGAATCAAGGTACCTGGGTTCTCATCCTGCCTAGTTATTAACCAGTGTAACCTGAGGCCAGTCATTTACTTTCTGAGCTTCAGTTTCCTTCTCTATAGAATGGAACAGGGAGTGTATGTGTGTTGGAGGTGGATTGGACTCAGTGAGCTTCAAGACCTCTTCAGGTTCTTACTTTACAATTTTCTATGATTATGCAACCTAAGTCTTAATTATCCAGTACTTTTCACTTTTCCTAATTTCTTGATAGTCATCATCTTTCTATATATTTCCATATGTGTATATATACTAAATATATATGTTTATACACATACATGTGTATGTATATATATATCTCATGTCTTCTATATTCTAGCTAGTTAACATTTATTCAGTGGTTAGCATGACGCAGCTACTGTTGTAAATGCTTTATATTTATAAACTCATTTAATCCTCACAACAATCACCCAGGGTATGTATCAGGGAAATAAGGCACAGAGAGGTTAAGTAACTTGCTCAAGATCACCCTGACAGCCAGCAGCTGAACTAAGATTCAAATTCAAGTAGCCAGGTGCCAGAATCATGTTCTTAACCTTTGCACTATACAACTTTTTATGTAAGAATTTCATGTTCCATTTTTGGAGAAGTCTTGACCAAATTCTCATGGTTAATAAGTGGCAGAACATGGATTAAAGTCCTGTAATTCTTTTCTTTTTGAAACAGTCTCACTCTGTTGCCCGGGCTAGAGTGCCATGGCATCAGCCTAGCTCACAGCAACCACCAACTCCTGGGCTCAAGTGATCCTTCTGCCTCAGCCTCCTGAGTAAGCTGGGACTACAGGCATGCGTGGCCACTATGCCCGGCTAATTTTTTCTATATATATTTTTAGTTGTCCAGATAATTTCTATTTTTAGTAGAGACAGGATCTCGCTCTAGCTCCGGCTGGTCTCGAACTCCTGACCTCGAGCTATCCTCCCACCTCGGCCTCCCAGAGTGCTAGGATTACAGGCATGAGCCACCACGCCTGGCCAAAGTCCTGTAATTCTGACTCCTTACCATACTGCTCACTTCCCTTTATTTATTGGGTTCTTCTTGATGCTGGTGAAGTAAGGAGACTTCTCAGTGCTACATAGCCACCAGCTTTCTGCCTCCCTTGTCAGGATGCATGGCAGGTGGGAGAGTGAGGTGGAGTTTTGGGAGGCAGAGAAGGCAGGGACAGAGGGTGATTCTTCTTTTGATTCTTCTTTTTTGAGCCTCCCTGAGCCTCCTTAGGGAAGTACTAGGACCGGCTGGCCTTTAGTTTGTGTTCCTACATCCCCAGGAGTCTCAGTTACTGATAAAAGGAGGGCACTTCTTTGGCACTGCTGAGATTTAAGGCCCCACTAGCACCATGTGTTTCTTCAAGCCATCTTGACTCACCCTTCAGTGGTGGAGGCAAAAATGATGCCTGAAATTCTCCATTCCTCAATTCAAAAATTATATTCTCCCCAACAATAGAAGCACAACTTGCTTTGAGGACAAGTATCAAAGCTCATTGCTAGCCTGAGCCTGGACTGGGGTTTCTGAAGGCATGGATGCCTCGATGCCTGCCATGCTCCAAAGTTCCCATGCCACCCACATCCTGATGCCACCCATATGTCCCCATTTCATCTTCTAGCAATTTGTCTTTATTATGAGATTTTGGCACCCCATGCAGTATAAGCTGCAGTGCTGCCAGCTTATTGCAGTAAGAACTGCTGAGAGAGCTGAGTACCCTGGAGCCCCTGTATTTTCCCTACTTTGTTCTTTTTAGTCCGCATTCCAGAATGGCCGTGAGAGCTCTAGGAGCTTTTGCGTTCCTCTTTTCCCAATTTGACTCCCAAAGGTGACTTCCAGCCGGGTGTGGTGGCTCATGCCGGTAATCCTAGCACTCTGGGAGCCTGAGATGGGCGGATTGCTCAAGGTCAGGAGTTCGAAACCAGCCTGTCTCTTCTAAAAATAGAAAGAAATTAATTGGCCAACTAAAATTACATAGAAAAAATTAGCCGGGCATGGTGGCACATACCTGTAGTCCCAGCTACTCGGGAGGCTGAGGCAGTAAGATTGCTTGAGCCCAGGAGTTTGAGGTTGCTGTGAGCTAGGCTGACGCCACGGCACTCTAGCCTGGACAACAGACTGAAACTCTGTCTAAAAAAAAAAAAAAGGTGACTTCCAGGACAGGCAAGGGGTATTCTCTCTGGTCTCCTTTTGTCTTCTTTGTTTAGGACACAGACATTTCCAGCTTTCTCGGGTAGGTCTTATCTCAGGTATGTTCATTCATGCATTCTTTCATCCAACATTAAACAAACATCTTATGAGTCCCTACTATATACCAAGAACAGTTATAGACACTTGGAAATATATTAGTAAACAAAAAATAGTGTTTACATTCTAGTGGGTATAAAATAAACTATAAAGCATGTTAATAAACTCTAAAATGAAAAAATATGGTAAAGGTGGATAGAAAGTGGTAGTGGGGATAAAGTATTAGAAAGGGATGTCAGATTTCATTGGTAAGGTGGCATTTGAGTAAAGCCCTTTAGGAAGTGAGGGAGCAAACTAGGTGGCTATATGGGGAAGAGGGATAGCTCATGCAGAAGGAAGAGCAAGTGCAAAGCCCTGGGGCTGGTTGTCTGGTTAAGGAGGCATATGGGCATAACCTGATTAGTAGGACCAGGTTGGAGCTGCCTGAGAAGGGCCATGGTTTAGGAATACCCTGAGGATAGGAACTCATGACTGGTACAGTATTAGATCTTGATAGAAGATTTAAATGGCATAGCAAACCTGCAATCTAAGGAGGGAAGACACATGTGGGTGGCCATCTGGGCAAGAGGTTGATAATGCATGGAGAGAGTGTGTCCAACAAGTGGCTAGCGAGAGTGGTGGTGATTTGCCTATTGTCTCTCAGCTGTAAATATTGTCTTGCGCTCGGCTCTGTGCTGTCAGAACTGGGTCTCTCAAACCACATTCAGAAATTCCTTTACCAGCTGGCTTCCTCTTAGGTTCAGCCAATAGGAGGCAGAAGACAGAGATTGAAAGGTGGGAGGAGGAGAGAAAAGAGTCATATTCTGTTTCCTGATGTTGACGTCATTGCACCAGCAGTACTTTGTCCCAGCAGTGGCATTCCACACCACTGTGACAGTTTGTTACAGCTTCTAGCTTCTTTCCACATTTCCAGAAGCAGCCTTGCCTTGTCTCCTCAGTGGTACCAGCGGAAGCCACACTATGAACCACCACAAGGTCTGAGCTCTGGCTTTGTGCTGCCCACTTCTTCCAGCTCCTAAATTCTCACAGCCCCAACCCCTCGCCCTTTTGATCTCCCTACGTGAGGATGGTCACTGCTTTCTACAGATAGTGTTTCTGCTCAGCCAACCCTCCATCACCCGTGTAACCAATTCTTTGTATTTTTTCTGTTGTAATACCTAGTGTAGTGTCTGTTTTCCTGACAGGATCCTGACTGATACAGGAGGAGAGCTCAGAGCACAGAACCCAAGAGGGAGGTATTACTCAGGAATCCAGGCAAGTAAGTAGTTGGTCAACTGGTAGCCAGAGAGTTACCGGGGAGGCCAGTAACATGAGTCTTTGAACTGGTTTCCTTGTCTGTTACAATTGGAATAACAATACCCACCTTCTATTCTTATTGAAGTGTTAGTTAATTTACCAGAAGAGACACCTGAACGGAGACCTAGAAGGAGTCTGATTTCAAGTCACAGAAGCCCACGTGATATAGTTTAAGTGACAAACGGAGATGTATTATAAGGATAAGAGTGTCATATGGAATCCAAGAGCAGGAAGAGCATCTTGATCCCGGGAAGAGCTTGAGACTGGGAACTAGAAACCTGTCGATTTCTCACTTGCCTTTGCATCTTCCTGCATGTTGAATTTGTTCTTTTCTCCCTGCAGACCAGCTTTCTCTGCTTCCACAGTCCAGAGAATATTGTCACCTGTTGTTTCAGGGTTGATACCTCCTCTTTCTAAGAAACTAGTCCAGACTGGACTTGCAACCCCTTGCTCCATTTTCAAATTTTATAAAACAGAATTTCTTATAGTCTATGAAACCCAAAATTCAAAAAACAGCTTGGGGCCGGGTGCAGTGGCTCACACCTATAATCCTAGCACTCTGGGAGGCCGAGGCGGGTGGATCGTTTGGGCTCAAGAGTTCGAGACCAGCCTGAGCAAGAGTGAGACCCCGTCTCTACTAAAAATAGAAAAGAAATTAGCTGGACAACTAAAAATATATAGAAAAAATTAGCCGGGCATGGTGGTGGTGCATGCCTGTAGTCCCAGCTACTCGAGAGGCTGAGGCAGAAGGATCACTTGAGCCCAGGAGTTTGAGATTGCTGTGAGCTAGGCTGACAGCCCAGGCAACAGAGTGAGACTCTTGTCTCAAAAAACAAAAACAAAAACAAAAACAGCTTGGGTCAGATGTCTATTCTTGATTCCTTCATTTTGGGTTAAGGAAGGAGAGGCTATGTTAATCCAAGTGTAGATTCTGGTAGTCCAGCTCTAGGGGAGGGGCCAGTACCTAGGTCACTGTGGACTGAGTAGAACTACAAACATCTACTATTCTGGACGAAGCTTGGAACTGGGGCAAGATCCAATGTACGTCTTTAATCCCAGACAGACTAGCCATAACTGTACAGATCCTCCAACCTTGGGTTCAGAGTGATTCTAAGAAGGTGGGGGAGGAGATGAGACTGGGTCTGCATCTGCAGGGAAGGATCAGGGGCCTCTGTAGGAAGTGGGAGAGATGTGGACTCAGAACCCATCTCCATTCACTCTGCCAGATCCCTCAAGTATATTCTAGATTTCTCATGAAAAAAAAAATCAATTTTTCCTCTAATCTTCATTCCATTGAAGACAATGATCTCCCATGGGCTGAGCAAAGAACAAGAGATTGCAGGTCTTGCTCTGTGTTCTCAGTGACTGCTGACATCCCAGGGGATGATCTTCTCCAGACTCCATTCTCCTCAAGCCTCTCCCTTAACCCTTGTTTGGTCTAGGGATACTTTACCTATTTTTTTCCTTATTTATTTTCTTGGCCTCAAATTTCTTGAATGGTTAAAATACAAACATTTTGGACAACTGGGTTCTTCTCTGGGACATGAAGGGCCTTAGAGAGTATAGATTCTACCCATAAAACTAACATCTGAGCCTTCCCAGAAGCAGACAAGCATGACATAGAATATGGTCTTTATCTTGAAAGGCAATTTGAGTGCTGCTGGACATTCCAAACTGGAATTGTACATGGAAAAATAACATTGGTGCTATAAATTTCTTTCTGCTTTGAAATATGTTGTGTATTAGAAACAGAGAGGTGGTTTATGGTATAACTCAGGGCAATGGATAGAATTATGCTTTAAGAACTGAACAATAAAATATTATGCAAACAAAACATCTAGTGTGAGATGTTTTAGAGCATAAAATAATTTTTAATAATTATGTAGATGCTTCCTTCCAATAAGCACTCACAGATGCTAACTCACAGATATTAACCTCTCAGACTTCCAGTGCCCTCCAGATGTAGATGAGAAAAGTACAGCCAATCCCTAAAAATAAAGCTCAAATAACTAAAAGTCCTTTGATCTTCCAAACTTCTTGGATCAAGACAGTCAGTGGGGACTATGTTGTTTCTCTCACAGATCTGGAAAAATCCCAGGCTGGAAGCAAGGCAAGCTGAGGGTCTTCAAGTTTCATAAGGAGGGTTTTCATTATGTATAAGATGATTGCTCCAAACTGAGCTCGGCATCGAAAATCGCACTGCTGCTCAAAGTCCACTCTGCTCTGTCATATGGGGGTATAGGACCTGGGAGATGGTTTCACTAGCTGAGGGGGGTTTCCACTGGAAACAGATAAGGTACAACTGGCAGCAGAAGAGATTCAAGATAGATAGAAAGCAGAACGTTGGCTATGGAGAGATCCTGATCTCTGGAGACCTTTAAAAGTAGGTTGCTTTCTTATCTGACAAGGATGGTTTAGGATTCCAGACTGGAGCCTGGAGAAAAGTTGTACCCCTAGAATGATGATATGAAATATATTGTTTTAAAGACTCTTTTTGTAGCCCTCACTCTCCTCAGGGAATCTAAAACTGAGTTATAATTCTGAGTTTTCTGTGCCTATTTTTTCACGCTTCATCTCAGAATTTCTGCCAAGGCGAGGAATGATTACTCTTTCTCCACAATGAGAAAGGAAATGAAAGAACAGCAAAGCAGGCGGAGAGACCAGATAAACTCATTCACTAGAATTAGGTGTGATGGAGAGTCCAGAGAGGCCCCGAGGTTTGTTACTGATGCCAAATGGGCAGAAGGAGCCCTGAGAATCACAAGCACTGGATTCAAACTCAGATTCTGTCATTTACCACCAAAAAAAACACGTCAAATAACTTACCAATTCCCTGAGTTTCCTTTTCCTTATTTGTAAAATGAAGATATAAATATCTGCACTGAGTACATATTGGGGCTGTCTGAGGATCAGATGAAGTCATGTCTGTGAGAGCACTCCTTAAACTGTGAAATATTATATGCGGCATTGTTAAAAACACAGGCAAATAAGAATCTTATTTTGGCCATTAACCTCAACTTCCTCTTTACTCAACTTTTCAGTTCATCCGTGGGAGAATCACTAGCCATGCTTTGGATTTTCTTCTTTTGATTTCTTTTTTTTTTTTTTTTTTTCCCTTCTGAGCTTGTTTATTACTATTATTTTATTGTTTGGTCTTTAAAAGAAGGATTATTAAAGATTTATTTCCACTCACAGCTCTAAAGTTTCATGATTCCAATACAAATCTTTTTTTCTTAATTATCCTTTTCTTAGGTTTTCCCAAAAAGTGTGACAATAGTATGGATGTGCTTAGTAGTGGGAGTGGAATGTGATGAGAAAAAGGTATGAAAATATTTGTTCAGAAAAAACATGACGAGGGTGAGGTAGGCACCAGTACTGTAAACTTACTGCATTTAAATAGGGTCTTTGGTTCCTTTAAAAAAAAATTTGGGAGAAAGACAATAAAGATACAACATTTATCCTGTAATCACAACGCAGCAGAAATAAATACATGAAAAGTCATAGAGAAATGGTCTGAAATGTTTTCTTCTGCTACATTCACTAAGTGGAGGATTTAACCGAAAATCACTTTATATAAAAATTGGTACACATGTGCTCACACTCAACTGCACGTGATTTCTTGTTTCTTTCTGATAGAAGTGATAAGGAGCAGTGACAGAATCAATAAAGGGCTTCCAGAGAAAAAAGGATGGGAAGGAAAAGGACTTAGATGATTCTCCATATCAACAACAAGACTCTGATCCCTGCAAAACGAAGAATTAACTATTTCCTAACTGCTCTGAAATTGTTCATGTTCACCACATGAGCACACGACACTTTATTGTCAACCCCGCCCCCTCCCCCCACATATTCTAGCTCCACCAGGTGTGATCTTGGGCAAGTTAACTTCTCTTTGCATTTGTTTCCTCAAACAAACATTGGGGAAATAATAGGACCCACCCCACAAAATTCTTATGAGCACTAAATAAACTAAGAGTGTTTAGAGTTAAAATTATCTTTGAAAGATCTTTTGATCACTCATAATGATAGTACCCATGCTTTTGTGGCTACAACTTCATGAGATAATTCTTTTTATTTTATTTTATTTTTATTTCAGCATATTATAGGGGTACAAATATTACAGTTATGTATATCGCCCATGCCCCCCCACCATGAGATAATTCTTAAACACGCTAAGATTCAAGATTCATGAGCTGAATTCAGGAAGAAACCAAAGCAAAGTCTGTGTGCAGCTGTCTGGATATTCAGACTATTCTGCTTTTAGGAAAATTAGAGTGTTTCTATTGCTTACAAGAGTTCTTACATAATGATTTTTTAAAAAAAATTTATTAACCCTTTATGCATTAATATATGTCAATGGATTTGCCTATAATGTACAGATTAACCAACAACTAGGAATCTTATTTAAAGAATTAGACTCTAAAATTGGTGCTTAAGTTAAATGTGTATGCAATGTTTTCTGGCTTTGTGTTGGTGAGGCATGATTTCTTTAAAATCCAGGGATTGTCTGGCTTGGTTAACTATTGGTGCAGCACACAATTTGGGGATGTCTTTTAATGTACAACACTTTTCTGAGAATTGACTCACTTATGAATGTGAGCCCATGGAGCCATATTCATATTATGTGACCCATCACCCTCTACAGTTTAGGGGTAGAAGATGAATATATGAAACACACCTGACCAATCAGATTCTTCATCTTTAGTAAAACCCGCCATTCTCTCATGTTCACTTGATGTGAGGAGATATGAATTTGAGAGCTCAGGCACCATTTTAGGGTAACCACCCAGAGTAATGTGTGAAAATAGGCAGAACAGCCTGGTTTATTGTAAAAGGATGGGTTAAAGAAAGATGTGCAGAGATAGGCAGAGGAGAGAGAGAGAAGTGAGAAGTGAATAAATGAGAGAGAGAGAGAAAGAGAGAAGAAATAAGAGAATGAGGAGAGAAGGAGAGAAGAGAAAATTGTTGACGAGATTACTGGCAGTTAATTTCTGGTTTCAATTTCTTGTGAAGCTTAAATGTACCACATGAGTTTGGTTTCTGTGAATATCTATATATCCTTTTAAGGTGTGTGTGTGTGTTTCTTAAACTAAGTTAGCTAAATTCCTTTTATTCCTATACTTCATTTCATTTCCTAAGGCATCACAAATGTGCCCTGCTCCTAGTTATTTAGAGACTGAAATACTATGGTGATTTCAATTCTCAATTCTTATATTTACTTGAACCTTGGTTTATAGACCAGAAAAGATCCTGAAAAGTCATCCTGCACATTTCCTTACTTCCAATTAACAACTGCATCTTGACCATTCCAGATGGAGCTGTCCTATTTTTGGTAAAATCCCAGTAATGGAATTCTATGTTGTTTCTCAGTCATTCATTTTCAGTGTAAAACAGTCCTCATAACTAGGATGTATTATCTCCTATGGAACATAAATAATTCTGATTGTAATGACTCATGTTTCCCAAGCCAGACCAACCAGGGAGTAAAATCTATCCACAAAAGAGTAATAAAATGGTATTTCTCCACATCTGTTCCCACATTATAAGGAATTCCAGCCTTGCTCAGAACTCTATCAGATAGTTCTGAGAGTCCCTAGGAAATTTCTTCTGTGTGTTCCATGAATTAGTCCTTTCAGCTTTAAAGTAGCATTTGCCATCTTCTTTCTTTCCCGCTCTGGCTTCCTGTAGCATTGGCTATTGTCAAGGCTGAACTCCCCACCCAGCCAGAGCTGTCTCGGAAAACTGATGCTCAAATACGATAATTCCTCCGAATGCTTGAAATATCTCTCCAATATTTTATTAAAATGTCACTTTCAGTTTTTTCTTGCTCATTTCTTGGTAGTACCTTCTTCCTGGAGTTCAAGATTAGACCCCGGATGTGGCTGAGCATAGCCCATGTGATAGAGACGGTATTTTGAGTGATAGACATGTTATTTTTCTTCGAGCTACTCCTTACCTTTGACACAGCTCAGTTATACTTGGGATTGCCTTTTACCCCTGAGTTCTCTCTCCACTTTGCAAGTTTTTGTCCAGAAGTCTCCTTGGTCTGTGTACAAACAGACTCTTGACTTGGCTGTCCATTCTTCCTCAGACAAACCTAGGGGTGTCTGGGTTTTGGAGTCCATGTCACTGGCTCAGGCTGGAATCCTAGTTATACACATACCCAGATAAACAAACAACCGTGCCTATGGAGTAGAGCCATTTTAAATAACAAAGAGGAGGACACATACCCACACCCATACCTGTCCTTTATGAGGTTCTGGTTTTATGAAGCTATTATACTGTTTTCCACAATTGACCTGCAGTCTCACCAAATCTGTGAAATTATAAGTCATATTTTTGGTACATTCTTGATAGTAATGCCAAAGAGGTAAGGTACTGTAGGCCTAGATATTTGAGAAGGATTCTAGGGCTGTTTCTCTAACCAGACCTCTGTAGTTTTCCAGCAAGTACCCAGTTAAAGTGCCTGATAACTGCTCAATACATATATTTATCGAATTCAACAGAATGTCCTGGCCTCAGTCACCCTCAGACCTTACTGCAGATGCTGTAAGTTATTTGACGAGTCTTCTTAATAGGTTTATCTCTGTAATCGCCTTTCTTTTTGTGAAACAATCCTTGTTCTAGTTTTTTTCTTGTAAGTCTCGTTTGCTACCTTTAGTCATCTCTGTGGCTGCTCTCCAAAGAGTGCCCGTGTTCTCCATGTCTGCTTGCGGTGTGAAGTGCGGATATGAAAGGCTGCTTTCTGACTCTCAGACTAGTGCAGAGCTTATGAGCGTTTTGGGGACTTAACACTGACAGTTTGTCTTTTAATTTTATGGCCACCCTGATTAGGGATTTCTCTGCCTCCCATAACCTTATGAAGCTTCTCCTGCTCCAAACTTGCCATGGGCATGTCCCTCCACCATCCCTTTCCAGCTTCCCGTTCCTGTTTGCTCACCTCTCTTTGCTCTCTTGCTCATCTTGGAGGCTGTGCAATCCCAGATTAATGACAAGTGGAGAAGAGTAAGTGACAGCTCAAGAGCTGGAGGAAAGAGGTCTCCTTACGAGAAGGTGGGCTGAGTCATCTTACCCTCTCCTTTGCCATCTACCCTCCTCATGGATCTCCTGCCCTGCGAGTCCCTGACTGCCCTGCATTCCCCACATGCACAGTGAACCAGGACCTCCAGGGCACCCCAGCCTATGGTTGGCCAGGATGACCCAGGCTCTGAAGGGTTAAGGCTAGAGCCCCATGGATGGAGAGGATTATTAGTTATCATTTGGAGAACCCAGCAAGGCTTCCTCCCCTGTTGCCTACTTGCCCCTTTCACATGATCTCTGGCCATAGCCACAGAAAGGGGGAGGAAAAAAAAAATAAAGAAAAGAAGGAAAAAAAAAG
>VBSM01000662.1:990071-1032578 GCA_008086735.1 Cheirogaleus medius
GGTGGGGATAAGGCGGAAGGGAGCTATGTCTTTAAGTCTGTCCTATGGTTATACATATTTTTTTTTCTTCTATGAATGGGTTTTGCTGTAAATTATAGCTTTGCCCGTAGTCCCTTGGGTCAAAAGAAATAGTCTCTAAACAGAAAACAGCTCTGATTGGTGACTTTCCTTCTTCCCTCCCCAACCCCCTTCCTAATTGAAACCAAATGTGCAATATATTGGATGCTGGGATCCCTGGCGCTCTCCCAGGAATCCTCAGAATGTGAGGTTTCTCTCAAAGGCATCTTGCATCAGCCTGTGGATGTATGCCTACCACCGGGCTCCTTCACCAGCAAAGTGGAAAAAGAAGCGTTTCACTACAAATTCTTCTTTTTGGGTTGGGGGAACGCAGTGGATTATAGCTCTGTTTGCTTCTTTCCAAAACTGTGCACCCCTGGATGAAAGTAAGTTATGTGGGTCTTTTTTTCTTCATTTTTTTCTTTTTTTTGTTTTGCTTTTTCGAAAACGAAAGCTCCGAGTATACTTCTCTTGGAGTCTCAGAAAAAGTTTTAAAAGGGAGACAGAAAGGGGTTTCAAGTCAGGCAAGGAAGGGAAAGGAATGGGGCGCCACAGACTCGAGAAATCAGATCCCACGTTTTGGGGGTGGGGGTCTGGATGTAGGTTATGGAGGGAAGAAAGAAGAGCACTAATAACCAAAGAAGGCTGAAGCAAAGTAAATGTATCCATAGCAGCCGCAAGATACAATAAACAGTGTGAGCAGAGTTGAAATTGTTGGCAGGCAAGACAGGCCGATTGCAGAGTCAGTTTCAGGATGGAGACTCTGGAGCAGGGAGCCAAGGTTTTGGGCATTTGGTAGTGGTGTTCGAGGGTGCTGAGTTTTGGAGAGAACGTAGACCAAGGACTTTTTGCTTTTCAGGGCAGTGGCTGATCTATTTGCGAGGAGGGTGCCTCTCTCTGGACAAGGGGTGGCCCGCGCCGATGTTTGGGGTGGCGGGGCGCGAGGCCGGGTGGCGTGCGGAGGCGATGAAATCCAGCTTCCCAGACCCATCTCCTCGCTGGCTCGGGGTGCCTTCCCCTTTGTTGGTGAGTGACTCGGGGCAGTTTTCAGTGGGGACCTCTGAGTCCTGGCCTAGGTGCAAGAGTCGCATCTAAAGGGAAAGAGAATTTTTCCAAGGGACTGTGACTCTCAGGCCAGCCATTTGAGGCGAGAGTTCGCGCTGCTGGAGCCAGTAGGGGGTTCAGCACCATTTTGCCGACTGTTTGCCTTCTGCATCCTCTTTATAGACGAACACAGGGTTAGCGTCCTGAACAGGGCCTTAGATGTCTCATCGGACCCCCGCGTTTTCGCAAGTGTGGAAAATGACAGGAAGGGGACTGGCCTGTTCAGGGTCTCACAGCACATTAGTAGCGGGGCTAAAAATGAAATCCAAGTTCTCTCTACTGCTAATCCAGTGCCTTTTCCACTCCGTACCTCTACTTTCATGTCCCTTTTTAAGTTTATTCTGGCTGAGACAATAGAGACGGTTTAATTAACAAGTTACCCCAAGGACATTAGTTATCCGCAACAGAAGAAGCTAATGGTGGTTCATCAGCTAATGGTATACATGGTTGTATTTGGGGATGTGTGCATACCATAAAAGAGAGCTAACGTTTGGATACTTACTGTGCACCAGGCATCCTGCTCAGAGCTGTACACACATGATTGGAATTGATTCTCAAGCTCTGTAAAGCATTGTTTCTATCTTTTAGGTAAGAATATTGAGGCTTAGAGAAGTGAAATGAGTTGTTGAAGGAAATGCAGCCGATACGTTTGAAACTCATACACATCTGACTCTAAAACCTGTGCTCGGAATCAGTATTCAGTGATACTCCCCTCGCCCCGCTCCAGGCGTGTTCTGTTCTGTGTTTCACTTGGTCACCAGGAGGTGAAGATGTCACCCTAGGGGAGCAGCATGGATTCTCCCTTGGAAGCCACTTCTGCCCTTAGATGAGCATTTATCTGAATATCAGATGTGGGCTGATTTCTGGGTGCTTGGTATATATTAATACTATACTTAGCCTTGTTATGCAAAGAGCCTGGGATTTGGAGTCAGAAGACCCAGGATAAGTTCTGGCTCTACCTTTTAATACTTAGCAAAGTTGCTTTACCTTTCTGCACCTTGGCAGACACACCTTCTGTGTTTATTACATGAAAATAATAGCAATGCTTTTCAGTATTATTGTTTTAAGAGATATTGGACATGAATGCATTCTGAAGGCTAAGAAGGACTTAACCGTGTCAGCTCTTATGATTATGGTCACTCAACACCACAGTGTAATGCGAGGCAGCCTCTGCCATGCTGGGGGCTGGCAGTCAGTGCTGACGCCGGCCAGCGGAGGGCAGTTGGATTTGGCTGTGTGTGAAACTCTGAAATGGGCGGCTTCAGTCTTAGAGCCATCTCTTTTGCATGGAAATGATCCTTCCCTCATGGGGAACATTCCCAGGTGTTCTATCTGAAACTTTCTTCTGGTGGCCTGGTTTGTCCATGATTCCTCACCCAAAGCAGTGGAGGCTGAAGGACACTGTTTAAGCTCCCCCTGTGTGGCTCTGTGCTATCTCTGAACAAGGAGGGTTTAGTCAGGATGAATCTACTGGTTTCTTCTCCAAGGAGTTTGACATCTGAGGAGCTTCATATCTAGCTGAGCACAAATCCTTGACCCAGGACCTTTTCATTACTAGTGGGCATCTCTCCTCTCATCCTTTACCTCTGTAGCCCCCAATGTCTGGGTTGGGGACTGGTACTGGTTCGTGGCCTGTTAGGAACTGGGCCATACAGCAGGAGGTGAGTGGTAGGCAAGCGAGTGAAGCTTCATCTGTATTTACAGTGGCTCCCCATCACTTGCATCACCACATAAGCTCCGCCTCCCGTCAGATCAGCGGTGGCGTTAGATTCTCATAGGAGCATGATCCCTACTGTAAGCTGAGAATCTAATGCCTGATGATCTGAGTTGAAGCTGTGGGGGCGATGCTAGTGTTAGGGAGCGGCTGCAAACATAGATTGTAACTAGTAGAAAAGTTTGACTGCACAATATATGTAATGAGCTTGAATTATCCCCAAACCATCCCACTGATCCCCACCCGTGGAAAAATTGTCTTCCATGAAATTGGTCCCTGGTGCCAAAAAGGTTGGGGACTTCTGCTTTACTTGACATTCCCCAATCTGTGGCTGTAGTCAGAACATAGGCCACTGCTCCTGGGGGTGGGGGTGGAGAGGCAGCACACAGTGGGGAGGCCCCTGCCTCTGTTTCTGGCTAAGATCCATTTGCTTTTTAAACCCCAAAAGTAAGGGAGGTAGGGAAGGTATTTCCAAAATGCCTTTAACTTAGAATCCTCAACAGTGCCTATGTCCAGGCACAGAGTGGGAACACCATCCAAAGGAGCCTACTCACTTACCCATTCTCCCCTAGCCTCTCTGTGAACTCACTGTTTTCTTCCCTTCTCATTTAGACACTCCCCAGTCTTCAAGTCCTATGAATTCTCTGTCATATGCGATGAATTTAGTTCAAACCTTTCTACATATTTGCTAAAATTTAGAGTAGCCACCTCCATATATTAATGTCATACCATTTTAAATTAGCATTAACCCTCAGACATCCTTCTCAAGTTCCTTTACAAGATCCACTTTCAGGCACTTCACATCACCCGCACCTCAAACACACAACCCAAACACACGTCTTGCAGGCATCCAGAAAGCAAACAGCCGTCTAAAAACGGACTTCCACAGACTAGCTAGCATTCTTGTGCCAGCTCACATAAATGGTGACCTGTCCGCAACACAGACACACTAGATTCTTTATACTTCTTGCCCTGTTTGAAGTTGTGCAATGTATGAATTGATCGATTCTCTCCTAACAATGACTACTCAGTCCAGAAATGTGTCCAACATCCCTAGGCATTCTAGAGCTTCTCTGAATTCAGCAACCATTCATAATGAAGACTGCTTACCAGTAAATTAGGAACTTAAAGTAGACCTTAAGGATTTCCAGATCAATAAATCAGAATATCTAAGGGTGGGGATCGGGAATTAGTACTTTGAAGTGTTCCTCAGGTGATTCTAATGTGAACCTAGGTTAAGTACCTCTGCTGATAAATCTCCAAGTGTATTGCCTTAGGCAATTCAATTCTATTCCATTGGATTAATTTTATTCAACAAGTATTAATTTACACTGTGCTTAAGAATTTTTGATAACATAGCTTAGTAAAGGAAATCAGATGTCCAGATACCTGTCCAGAGATATTCATTGGAACACCAGTTACCTAATGGCTAAAGTGATGATCTCTCTAAACATTTTCTATCTCTTTTCATTGTGTCTGCATACATTTAAATACATTTTGATTGAGCCTGCATTATTGATATATAACTTGGCTGAAAATAATTCTCTTATTTTGATTTTTTTTTCTAATTTTTGTTTTCTGTCCTTACTGTTTTGCATAGAACTATTGATGTTTCCTAATTTTGTAATTCTCCAAGCAATGGAGGATCCCAGCATTTGGTGAATCATGTACTTACTAGCTGGAATCTCACTTTGGCCTCTAAGTGCTGAAGAAGGTCAGTTTTGAGTCAGCCCAAGAATTGTTAAGGCCTAAAGAGCAATGAAATAGCAGAAAAGTTGTAAACATTGGTTTAGACTTACTCCATAGCTCCTGGGTTTAGCTGGGCTTCTCCTGAAGATTGGGCATTGTCTGTAATGGATCCACTAATTCAACTGTCTTGTGGCTTATGTTTTGAGACCCCTAAGAAATCTTTAAGGAGCCCTTTGGACCTACTGCTCAGAGGTTAATGCTGCCTGGTGCTCTGTAGAGTGAGTGAGAGGGAGAAGGCATGTGAGAAATAGAACTTCATATACATAATATAGTAAGAAGAACATATAGTGAGGTTGCTAGATATTTGACCTCAGAGGAGACTTTTATTTCCGCATCTGTCTCCTTCATGAGTTTTACCCTCTTTTTAGATTCAGGGAAGATAATGTATAAGAAACGGGAAAGCACCATACCTATGAAGATGGTAGGTGGGGATGCCCTTTGGGACTATTAGGTAGCTAATCCACCAAATTTTGCTGTAATGCAAGAGTATCCCTAGAGTCTTAATGGCTTAGGCAGCCAAAATAAATAGAGATGGGAGATGGATTATAAATGAGGATAATCTAGTCTTTTTTTGCATTTTAAAAAAAATTTTGAATGCTTATGAATTCAGAAAACATGAAACAATAAAAATCTCAGTGAGCTCTTGTGTTTAAGATAGTTTCTCGCTGACTTTTTCTTTCAAATGGTGCTAATTTTTTAAAATCAAAAGATGTGCTTTTTTATCCACTATGAATTTTATAGCATCTTGGTCAACTCAATCATAATTTTGCTTTTGCTAAATTCACTTATTCATTCTGCGGCAAACACATACTAGGTGCCTATTCTCTGCCAGGCACTGTTCTAGGTTTTAGTAATTAACAAGACCAACAAGGTTGTGGACATTTACGCAATTCATTGTTTTAGACAATCATTAGTTTAGAATCTGTGGTGCATAATATGAATGTGACTGGACAAAACTTGATTTAGAAAATGGGTATCCAGGATTGGGTTAATAAGATTTTGCTTTTTAAAGTTTACTGAACTGTAATTTAGAAATAGTTCTTGTATGGTGATTGTCAGTAGAGCCAAGTGATGTAAAAAAATATAAGACCCCAAATTTTATATTTTATTTTTTATAACTTTTTAAAATTAGAGGATTTTATATTTTAGAGCAGCTTTAAGTTTATAGAAAAATTGAGAATAAAATACAGAGAGTTCTCATGTAATTCCCTGCCAGTTTACAGTTTCCCTACTATTATCGTCTTGCATTAGCATTAAATTTTGTTATTAATTACTCAATATATATTTATTAAATATCCATTGTCTATCCTCTACTAGATATTATGGAGATAGAAAAGAATATATCATATATTTGCCTGTCAAATTGTTTATAATGTTATATATCTACAGTGTGGGGTCTCATTCATTAAAAAAATGTGCTGTGCACTTAGTGCATACCTAACTCAGTGCTAGGGCTTAGTACAATATGTGGACATGGTAGACATTCAGTAAATATCTGCTGAATACATGAACAAATGAAAATGAAACATCCAGAAATAAAAACCACAATCCTTGTCCTTAGGAACTTAGGAAACAACAGACATACACAGCAGTGACTAGAGAAAATTTCAAAAATACACAAGATATTACTAAATCTCTCATAAAGGAAATGTCAGTATAGACAAGTAAGGTTTAAAGTCATCACTAATAGTCCCTCTTCTTTACTGGGCTCGTATTCCTTATCATCACCATAGTCTTTGTTGCCATGGTCTTCATCATTATCATCATAATTATGGCTGTCATTCTATGTCTAAATCCAAGCGTTAAAAGACAAACTCCCACATCCCCACGGTAAGGTTGGAGAAGTGTGTGTGTGTGCATGTGCATGTGATTACCGCAATTTTAGAGTGCCATCATACCAATACATGCCATTGGCATTGCATGGATAAAATAAATTGCTATAAGGGCTTTGTAGAAAAAAAATCGCACTTTGAAAATCCTCATGGGAATTATACCACAGTGCCTTGCAGTACTGTAACTTCCCAGAGGCATATAAAAGTTGGTGGATTGGTGAAATTTTCAAAGGTTGCTGGCACTTGTCCTTTAGGATGAACCTTCTTGAAATATAGGGGAACAAATTGATCTAAAGAAGAGCTAGCTAACTGTTCCTCAGACAGATGCAGTTCTAATTTTAGAATGTGTACATCACATAGAACTTTTTTTTTTTTTGACAGAGTCTCACTCTGTTGCCCAGGCTAGAGTGCCATGGTGTCAGCCTAGCTCACAGCAACCTCCAACTCCTGGGCTCAAGCAATCCTCCTGCCTCAGCCTCCCAAGTAGCTGGGACTACAGGCATGCGCCACCATGCCCGGTTAATTTTTTCTATATATTTTTAGTTGTCCAGCTAATTTCTTTCTATTTTTAGTAGAGCTGGGGTCTCATTTTTGCTCAGGCTGATCTCGAACTTCTGAGCTCAAATGATCCTCCCGCCTCGGCCTTCCAGGGTGCTAGGATTACAGGCATGAGCCACCATGCCTGGCCTACATAGAGCTTTAAAACTGAAATAATAATGCTAAAATAGTATCAAAGGAAATTAAAAATAAATGCTAATATCAATCAAAATCTTAGAAAGTTAATTTGTGGATATTGGCAAATTGATCCTAAAGTTTCTATGGACAGTCAAAAGACGGGACTAGCCAACTCAATATGGAAGAAGAACAAAGTCAGGGGATTGACTCTACTTGACTTCAAGACTTATATTTTTTTAATTTCAGCATGTTACGGGGGAACAAATGTTTAGGTTACATATATTGCATTTGTCCTGTCTGAGTCAGAGCTTCAAGCGTGTCTGTCCCCTAGACGGTGCACACCATACCCTTTAGGTGTGAATATACCGATCCCCTCCCCTCTACCTGCCTGACACCTGATGAATGTTACTACTATATGTGCACTTAAGTGTTGATCAGTTAATACAATTTGATGGTGAGTACATGTGGTGCTTGTTTCTTCATTCTTGGGATACATTACTTGGTAGAATGTGCTCCAGCTCTATCCAGGATAATACAGGAGATGCTAGATCACCACTGTTTTTTGTGGCTGAGTAGTACTCCATGGTATACATATACCACATTTTATTAATCCACTTATATATTGATGGGCACTTGGGTTGTTTTCACATCTTTGCAATGATGAATTGTGCTGCTATAAACATTCAAGTGCAGATGTCTTTTTTATAGAATGTTTTTTTCCTTTGGATAGATGCCTAGGAATGGGATTGCTGGATCAAATGGTAGTTCTACTTGTAGCTCTTTGAGGTATCTTCATATTACTTTCCAGAGAGGTTGTACTAGTTTGCAGTCCTGCCAGCAGTGTATGAGTGTTCATATCTCTCTGCATCCACTCCAACATTTATTGTTTTGGGACTTTTTGATAAAAGCCATTCTCACTGGAGTTAAGTGGTATCTCATTGTGGTTTTGATTTGAATTTCCCTGATGATTAGAGATGTTGAGCATTTTTTCAGATGTTTGTTGCTCGTTAGTCTATCTTCTTTTGAAAAGTTTCTGTTCATGTCCTTTGCCCACTTTTTGATAGGGTTGTTTAACTTTTTCTTGCTGATTTTCCTGAGTTCTACATAGATTCTAGTTATCAGCTCTTTATCAGATGTATAGCATGAGAATATTTTCTCCCATTCTGTAGATTGTCTGTTTGCACTTGTGATAATTTCCTTGGCTGTGCAGAAGCTTTTTAATTTGACCAGGTCCCATTTATTTATTTTTGTTGTTGCTGTGATTGCCTTTGGGGTCATCTTCATAAGTTCTTCCTCTAGGCCAATGTGTATAACAGTTTATCCAGGGATTGCATTGAATCTGTATCACATTGGGTGGTATAGACATTTTAACAATGTGGATTCTGCCAACCCATGTGCATGGTATGGTTTTCTATATGCTTACATCCTCTGCCATTTCCTTCCTCAGTGTTTTGTAGTTCTCCCTGTAGAGGTCTTTCACCTCCTTAGTTAAATATATTCCTAGGTATTTCATCTTCTTTGTTGCTGTTGTAAAGGATATTGAGTCTTTTATTTGGTTCTCAGTTTGACTGTTGTTGGTCTATAGGAATGCTACTGATTTGTGTACATTGATTTTGTAACCTGAGACTGTGCTGAATTTGCTTATCAATTTCAGTAGTCTCATGGCAGAATCTTTGGGGTTTTCTAGATATAAGATCATATCATCAGTAAAGAGTGATAGTTTGAACTCTTCTGCCATCACTTGGATGCCCTTGATTTCCTTCTCCTGTCTGATTGCTCTGGATAGAACTTCCATCACTATGTTGAATAGAAGTAGTGATACAGGACAACGTTGTCTGGTTCCAGTTCTAAGTGGGAATGCTTTTAATTTTTCCACCTTCAGTATGATGTTGGCTGTGAGTTTGACCTATATGGCTTTTATCAGTTTTAGATAAGTCCCATCTATGGCTATTTTGTTAAGCATTCTTATCATAAAAGGGTGCTGAATTTTGTTGAATGCTTCTTCTGCATCTATTCAGAGGATCAGATGGTCTTTGTTTTTACTTTTATTTATGTGGTGAATTACATTTATAGATTTATGTATGTTGAATCATTCCTGCATCTCTGGGATGAAGCCCACTTGGTCATGATGGATTATTTTTTTGATAGGCACCTGAATTTGGTTTGCTAGGATTTTGTGGAGAAGTTTTTGCATCTATATTCATAAGGGATATTGGTGTGTAGTTTTCTTTTCTTGTTGTGTCCTTTCCTGGTTTTGGTATCAGGGTGATGTTAGCTTCATAAAACATGTTGGTGAGGATTCCTTACTTCTTGATGTTGTGGAATAATTTGTGCAAGATAGGCATCAGTTCTTCTCTAGGTCTGGTAAAATTTGGGTGTGAAACCACCTGGTCTGGGACTTATTTTTCAGGAAGGTTTTTTATTGCTGTTTTAATTTTGGTACTTGATATTGGTCTCTTCAGAAATTCTATTGCTTCCTGATGGTGCCTAGGGAGGTGGTGTGTTTCTAAGAATTTGTCCATTTCCTTCACGTTTTCAAGTTTATGTGCATAGAGGTTTTTACAGTATTCATAGATGATATTTTGTATTTCTGTGCTATCATTTGTAATTTCTCCTTTTTCATTCTGATTGAGCTTATTAGAGTCCTTTCTTTTCTGTTTCTTATTAATCTAGCAAGAGGCATTTCAATTTTGTTTATTTTTTCAAAGAACCACCTTTTTGTCTTATTAATCCTTTGTATAGCTTTTTTGTTATCAATTGCATTTAGTTCTGCTCTGATCTTTGTTATTTCTTTTCTTCTGCTGGGTTTGGGGTTGGTTTCCTCATCCTTTTCAAGTTCTTTGAGATGATTCATTAGATTGTTGATTTGTGATCCTTCTGTCTTTTGGATGTAGGCATTTATGGATATAAATTTTTCTCTCAGGACTGCTTTAGCTGTGTCCCACAGATTTTGACAACTTGTGTCTCCTTTGTCATTTAGTTCAAAGAATCTTTTGATTTCCATCTTAATTTCTTCCTTAACTCAATAATTGTTCAGCAGAAGGTTGTTTAGTTTCCAAGACTTTGTGTGAGATGAGGGTTCTGGTGGAGTTGATTTATAATTTTATTCCACTGTGGTTTGAGAAGATGCATGGTATAATTTCTATTTTTTTAAAGTTGTTGAGACATGTTTTGTGGCCTAGGATATGGTCAATCTTAAAGAATGTCCCATAAGCTGATAAGAAAAATGTATATTCCGTGGTTTTTAAGTAGAATGTTCTGTAAATGTCAGTCAGACCCATTTGTTTTAGAGTTCTGTTTAAAGTTCTAGTAATCAGGCCGGGCGCTGTGGCTCATGCCTGTAATCCTAGCACTCTGGGAGGCTGAGGAGGGTGGATGGCTCAAGGTCAGGAGTTCGAAACCAGCCTGAGGAAGAGCGAGATCCCGTCTCTACTAAAAATAGAAAAAAATTAATTGGCCAACTGAAAATATATAGAAAAAAATTAGCCAAGCATGGTGGCACATGCCTGTAGTCCCAGCTTACTCAGGAGGCTGAGGCAGAAGGATCGCTTGAGCCCAGGAGTTTGAGGTTGCTGTGAGCTAGGCTGACACCACGGCACTCTAGCCCGGGCAACAGAGTGAGACTGTGTCTCAAAAAAAAAAACCAAAAAAACAAAAAAACCAAACAAAGTTCTAGTAATCGATACAGTATGGTATTGGTGAAAAAGTAGACAGAACAATAAAACAGAATAGAGAGTCCAAATAGACCCACATAAATACAGTCAACTGATTTTTGACAAAGGAGATAAGGCAATACAATGGGGGAAAAAAGGTAGTATTTTCACACTTGATCTTAGCCAAAAGGCCGAGAAGCGATAAAAGGTAGTATTTTCAATAAATGGTGCTGGAACAACTGGACATCCACATGCAAAAATAATGAATCTAGGCACACACCTTATATGCTTCACAAAAATTAACTCCAAATAGACATAGATCTAAGTATAAATGTAAAACTATAAAACTTATAAAAGATAAATAGGAGAAAATCTAAGTTACCGCAGGGATGGTCATATGTTTTTAGACACAGCATCAAGACAGCATATATAAGAAAAATAATTGATAAGCTGGACTTCATTAAAATTAAAAACTTCTGCTCTGTGGTAGATATTGTCAAGAGAATGAGAATACAAGCCACAGAATGAGAGAAAATACAGATGGTAACTAAAGATAGTTTGACTTACAATTTTTTGACTTATGATGGTGCAAAAGTGATACACATTCAGTAGAAACCGCGCTTTGATATATTGAATTTCGATCAACAAAACTATGGAGACAGTAAAAAATATTAGTGGTTGTCAGGGATTAGGAGTGAGGGAGGGATGAATAGGCAGAGCATAGAGGATTTTTAGGGCAATGAGGCTACTCTGTATGATACTATTAATACAATGGTGGATATAGGTTGTTATACATTTATCAAAACTCATAGAATGTACAGTACCAAAAATAAATCTGATGTAAACTATGGGCTTTGAGTGCTAATGATGTGTCAGTGTAAGTTTATTGATTGTATTGAATGTAACACTCTGGTAAGGGATGTCAGTGGTGACGGAGGTGAGTACATGTGGTGCTTGCTTTTCCATTCTCCCTAAGTGGACATATAGGAATAACATTATCGGGTGTCGGGCAGGTAGGAGGGGGGAGGAGGGATGGGTATATACAGACATAATGAGTGAGATATGCAACGTCTGGGGGATGGTCACGCTTGAAGCTCTGACTCAAGGGGGGAGGAGGGGCAAGGGCAATATACGTAACCTTAACATTTGTACCCCCATAATATGCTGAAATAAAAAAAATGGTGAGGGAGGTTGTATGTACATGGGGACAGCATATATATGGGAACAATCTATATTTTCTGCTTAATTTTGCTATGAACCTAGAACTGCTCTAAAAAAAAAATAAAATTTAACTTAAAAAAAAATTCTCCCCTAAATCCCAAAATTCTAACACTTTGATTTCATCTTGGCTACTTCTTTCTTATTTGAAGGCAGACATTGTAATACAGTTATAATCATGAGCATTTATATTTTAAAATGATTTATTTTGGTTTTTAGATAAGTTTTACTATTATATTCTAAACTTGAATAACATTATTTTATTTAATAAAGCTACCTGACACAGAAACTGTTAAAATTATTTAGAAAGACTAGTTCAACAGATTAATAGCAGATATATGGGAAATTTTTTTTCACATCATTCAAATTATAATAACTGCAGTGGTCCCCAACCTTTTTGGCACCAGGGACAAGTTTTACGGAAAGCAATTTTTCCACGAAAGGGACGGGGAGGTGGAGCTCAGGCGGTGATGTGAGCGATGGAGAGTGGCTGTAAATACAGATAAAGCTTTGTGCCCACTGCTCACCCCCTGCTGTGTGCTCCCCCTTCCTAAGTTTCATGGAAGATAATTTTTCTGCAGACAAGGGTGCAGTGGGGGTATGGGGGTTTGGGAGAGGCAGCAGTGAAGCTCTGCAGCCAGGTCCCTAACAGGCCAAGGATGGGTACCAGTCCGGCCCAGGGTTGGGGACCGCAGACTTTAAGGATAGCCATTTACAGATAGAGAGATCAACATATCCTCACTTGAAATCATGGTATGGTAAAAAGAGTGATGGGCCAAGGGTAAACAGGATAAGATTCTGATTCTAACTTTGCCACCTACTAGCTGTGGGACTATGTGCAACTATATTTTTTAACTGATCTGTACTTAAATTTTATCATCTATAAAGGACAATATAAAATTTCTACATTATCTAGCTCAATTATGCTAATCACTATCCTGTACCAGCACCCACACCCCCATATTCACTTTCATGGCTAAGTCTCGAGTCACTATGGTCTTCACTCTAGTTGTTACCCTCACTCCATACTCTCTAAATATCCTCCTTTCTCCTCTCATTCTAGCCAAATACCTCTCTTCTTTAAAGGTTAGCTTACATTTCAGATCCTCCATCCAACCCAGATCTTACTTACTTTTTGGAATCTCCAATTCTTTTTGTCAGGATCACATAGGTTAGCAAGGACCCTGTTTTAGGTGATCTCTCTAACTTATAGCATAACCCATAAGTGAGTACTTACTGAGCTTTTAATATATATTATCAATAATATATAATATTATCCATAATATAATTATTATAATTAATATAATATATTATATTAATATACTGTATTAAGTTCTAATTTTATATGCCTAGCACAGTGCTTATTTGTTGTTGGAAAAATTCTTAAAGGGCAGTAATTGAAGCCTCATATGCTATAATCTTTGAGGATTTAAAGGAGCTCAATACATCTACTAAGTGGTTATACTGCAAGATCAGAGTCTCAAGAGAGCCAGGTCATGGAAAAGTGGTCTAAGCACTGTTCTTGCTATCAGAAGTACTGGGTTCAAATCTTGATTCTTATGAGTTGTGAACATTGAAGAAAAACACTAGTGTCTTCATGAATACAAATGTGGAGGAATAGATAAACTCGCATGTGAAGACTTGATTCATGGTGGGTATGTAATATATGCAGGGCTAATTTATTTTATTTTATTGTAGCAATAAATAGAAGATGGTTATTCCAAGAGGGTTTCAGGGTACAACCCAGATTTGGCTTCTCCTGGTTTGACCGTGGGCAGAGCTGATTATCTTTCTCCTGATCATGCCGATTTCCTCATGGGTGTGTTTAGTTCTCTGGTCATAGAAGTGCTTACCTTTCACCTTTTGTTCTCACACTCAATGTTCTCTATTTCCTGAAACACCTTCATTAAAAAAAAAAAGCTTTATAAAAAAGTTCATATTTGAACATTCAGTGTCATGTAAAAAGCAAATTAACTGCTACTTAATAGCGTATTTGCAGGTGAAAAATTTTCTAAGCTTTTTATTCAGTCATTCATTACCAAAGGGGTATCAAGCTTGAATGTCAAGCTAGGATGTAAATTCTAGAACCATATGGTTCCCTCCACGGAGTGTGAAAGTTACTTTCTAATCCTTTTGCTTTAGTTTTGGTGACAAGCTTTGTTTTTGCAGCTTAAAAGGTGATTGGTGGTCTTCCTGTTATCTCTCCTTCACAACTTTCTGAAGTTCACACACCTGTTTCATTTTCACGACTTAAGGTGTTGGCTTCTGCCCCTCTCCTAGATCCACCGGCACCCCACATGCTTTGTAAAACTCAGGGCTACCCCATGCCCTTCCCAGAGCTGTAGGAAGTTCTACCTCTAGGCTGCAAGGTGCTCCTCACCTTCATTTTCTAATTGATTGAGTAGTTGCTCAAATTTATAAAATGTGTTCTAGCAAAGTCACTCAGCATGCCTGGTGTTATCCTATCCGCACACGTAAACTTCAGTGACTCTGCATTTCTGGAAGATCTTTTCTCCAGCAGCTTCACGCCTTGGGCAGAAGTAATCTGGGAAAGAAGAGGAGCATTGAAATAGGGCAGAAAATCTAATTCCTAACTTACTAAGTACTGTGAATATTGAAAGAAATTTCATATTTTTAGAACAAAGCCCTCATTGGGTTGGGTAGGGTTAGAGCAAGAAGAAGTCTGGTGAAGAAGTTCTTGGCAGTTAAATAGGAAAAACGGAGTCTGGCACATTTAGAATGGCTCTGTATTTGTTATCTGCAGACTGTATGTAACAAATGAGACCTGGTTTCAAGTGAGATGAAGCATATGAAAACCCTGGATACGCTTACAACATTGTTTTACACAGAAGTGTTTAAGATTCTAGTAGCGGTACTTCCAATTTCTTTTAGAAATGAGTTGATATTTGGTGTTCCAAAAAAGTATTGAAGTTGTCATAATGAGAAAAATAGAAATTATATTGAGTGTTCTTATGCTTAATGCTACTTTTTGGCATTGTTTTTTACAACAAAGTACATGATGGGGTGGGAGTGGGGAAGGTGCTATATTTCCAGTGCTTTAACGTCTTAATCCAGCCCTTTATAAAAACATAAGCCGTGACTGTCACCCAAAACTTGTTCCCGAATTTACTCAGCCACAGTTCTTCAGAGCTGTTGGGAGAAGTACTATGATGCTATTCAAAAATATGTTCTAGGCCGGGCGCGGTGGCTCACGCCTGTAATCCTAGCACTCTGGGAGGCTGAGGCGGGTGGATGGCTCAAGGTCAGGAGTTTGAAACCAGCCTGAGCAAGAGCGAGACCCCGTCTCTACTAAAAAAAATAGAAAGAAATTAATGGGCCAACTAAAAATATATAGAAAAAAATTAGCCGGGCATGGTGGTGCATGCACCTTTAGTCCCAGCTACTCGGGAGGCTGAGGCAGAAGGATTGCTTGAGCCCGGGAGTTTGAGGTTGCTGTGAGCTAAGCTGATGCCATGGCACTCTAGCCCGGGAAACAGAGTGAGACTCTGTCTCAAAAAAAAATACATTCTAATCCATCCTTTCGATGATGAAGTTATTATAGTTACACATGCATGATTCAGCAATAGGCATTGGGAAAAAATAGCCACCATACAGTCCACTGACCACAGGGTATTAAAACACTTTCTTTTGAATAAATGAGTGTTAGATGACAGTGGTGAGAAAGCATCAAGCTCTCTAGACCCATGTCATTTCCTATTATCAGCATGTGTGTATGGGTATGTATCTAAAGGGTATGGTATCAGTATGTGGAAGGGGTGTCTGCAGGCCCATGTTCATTGCCAAAGTATTCACTGTAGTTAAGATGTGGAATCAACCTAAGTGTCCATCAACGGACAGAATGGATAAAGAAAATGTGGTGTATATAAACACAGTAGAATGCTATTTAGCCTTTAAAAAGAAGGAGATTCTGTCATTTGTGTTCTTCAGAGATGAACTTGGAGGACATTATGTTAAGTGAAATAAGCCAGGCACAAAAAGACAAACATCACTGATCTCACTTACATGTAGAGTGTAAAAACGTTGAACTCACAGAAACAGAGAATAAAACGGTAGTTACCAGAGGCTGGGGGTTGAGGGGACTGAGGGGATGTTAGTCGAAGGACACCAGATTTCAGTTAGATGGTAGAAATAAATTCAAGAGGTCTATTGCGCATCATGGTCACTGCAGTTAATAGCAATATATAATATTCTTTGAAAATTGCTAAAAGAGTAAATTTTAGTTGTTCTCACAACAAAATAAGTATGTGAAGTGATACGTATGTTAAATAGCGTGATTTGGCCATTTCACAATGTATACATACATCAAAGCATCATGTTGTAAACCATAACTGCATACGATTTTTATTGGTTAATTTTAAAAAATTAATTAAAAAATAATAATAAAAAAAGAAATACACAGTCCAGGTCTCACTCCAGACCTTGTCAATCAGTATCTGTATGTAAATATTAAAGTTTAAGAAGCAGAACAAAATTAAACAAAAACAACTCAATTTTTACCTCCACTGCCAACCATACTTCTTAAGGCCTGGTGAATAGCTTCATGTATAAGGCAAACGTTGTTCCACATTCAAAGAAGATACTCTCTTGATCCTCCCCTCCCCTCCCCTCAGCGACGGCTTTGCTGGTGGTGGTGTCAAGTGCATCGGGAAGGGAAGTTCATAAAGCAGTGGCTGAAGTCTGCATGGAACGGACATGCTGCAGGGGAGGCTTGATCACAAGTGGCCGATGGGACAGATTCTCTGTCACTCACCCTGGTGACCAGGCTGGGATGGGCTTCTTCAAGGGAGACAGTTGCTGTTAGAAATTACACGTCAGCTTTCAAGGAAACTTACTTGGGACTTTCCAATTTGATATTACTCAAACCTGAATAATACATGGACCTATTTTATAGAAGAAAAACATTTTTCAGCTCCTTAAGTGATTATTAGGATTATATAAAACATGCACAAACATGAAATAGGTGTATACGTCTTATGCAACTATAAAGCCAAAGCAAATTTATAAATAAAATAAAACATAACTATAAACCCAATAAAGTTTACGTTAAAAACATTATTTTAATGTGACAGGTGATGTGGTTTTGTTGAAACTAATCACTAGTGTAAAAGTTAAAGATAGAGTGGAACCATGTATCCTCAGGGTCTGGTCTATATTTAATCTGAGTCTGTTATTTAAACGTATTAATACACATGCAGAGAACGTCTGTTGGTATAAGTATGTTGAAGAAATTGTTGTTAATAGCCTCAAAGGTCCATAAGTTCAGGAGAATCAGATCTTAACCAAAACTCTGTAGTAGGCAATCATTAGATGTCAGTTTTAATGAGGTATCATTTGATAATTTGTTAAATTGTCTACTCACTTGACGATAAGGTTGGCATTGTGGTGATATTGAAATTGATATTAAATGGGTATCTAATCCAATGACTAATAGAATCAGAGACAGAACCATTGTGCTTTGTGTATTTATGACTCAGGTTTCTGCTTATAAACTGGTACGTGTTGGTATGTAAAATGTCAAAGTCCGCATCACACATCTGCTTGCACCATGGAGATGGCAGTGACTGCTATGACTAAGAAGATTAAACTGCCACACACCGTGCGATGACTCAATTATCCCACCATTTCCTCTATTTCTAGACTGGTTCTTGACTTGAGCTGGCTTTCATTTGGCGTTTGTACAATTGTAAACACAAATGAAAACTTAGGCACTGAAATGACCTGATGGTTCTCAGTTACCACTTGAATTAAAAATGTTACATTATAGAATCGAAGGTACAAAATTTAAAAATTTCTAGAACTTTTGTGAACTAAAAGAATACATTTACACTTTGAGACACTGCTTTACGACTAAATTTGGGCTCCATGCTTCTTAGGGGAACTTTTCTAATACGCTCTCTACCCTTTTACTTTTATTGATAATTTAAAATAACAATCATGATGACTTCCAAGTGATGAGTGTTTATCATGCACCAAGATTTAAGTTAAGCACTTTACGTACGTAATCTCATTGAAACCTTATAATTGTGTGGGGTGGATGTCTTTCCTATTTGACACATGAAGACACATGATTCTAAGAAAAGGTCAGTCACATGGAAAGTAAGTGGTAGCACTAGAATTTGAAGCTATTTCTTTCTCAGTGCAACACCTGAGGCTTTACCCACTACTTGCTTTCCTTGTGCCTCCACCATACACTATGAATATCTCTTTTACTGCAAGTAGGCACAACGGTTCTATAATTATCCTCTTATATGCTTGCCTTTGCCATTGGGTCAGTGAGTCTTAAACTTTAGATGGAATCAGAATTACCTGGAGTGCTTTTTAAAAAATGCAAATCCCAGGCTCCACTCCAGACTTACTAAATAAGAAATTTTCTGTGCAATGTCCAGGAAACCTGTATTTTCTAAAACAACCTCCCTCAGGTGATTCTGTTGCAGGTGTCCCTCTGACACCTGCACATACCACAGTTTGAGTAAATCTATTCAACTGTGTCTCAAGAACCATGGTTTTTTTTCTTGTGCCCATCCTTGTATCTAAAGGGTTTGCTCGCTAAATGTTTGTCAAATAAGTAAAAGAATGAATGAAGAAACAGTTGTCAAGAGATAATGTGTTCTTGGAATGAATATTCTTTTGGCCAGACCCTTGGAAAATTTGGAGATATGTATTTAAAAATCACTTAATATGCTCTGTCTACGCTCTCTCTCCTGGAGGTTGAGTGTGACAAGGAGAAGAAGAGAAGGTGGCAGAAAGCACGGCTGTGTCTATAAAAAGGAATGAAAATCCCCTGAGCCCTCTAGGACAGGATAGAATATATCTTCTTTCCCTTTCCTAAAACTAAGGTCAATTAAATTGGAAATATCTAAATGCCTTTGAAGATAAGGAAGAATTTAGTTTCCATAGTGTTTTGAAGACTTCAAATTTTCTGCTAAACTCATAATTCTAAGGCCAATATGGATTCATTCCTTTATTTGGCAAGTTTTTTTTTTTGAGTACTTACTGAGTGCCTTGTACTTAATAATGCATAGTCCTTTCCTTTCCTGAGTTTATTATCAGTTAGAAAATCCAAGAAGCAGTAGAAGAGCAATGCAATTAAATGTGGGGCTAGTTGCTCAGCATCTGCAAGTGGAAGGGTGCATCGAAGGGCTTGTATAGCAAGGGACTGGTGCTGGGTGCTACAAATTGAGTAAGGATTAGAAGGAATTGGATAGGCAGGAAGCAAAGAGCAGTGCAGAGGCTTGGCAGTCAGATTGCTACGGCTGGCTGGCTCACTTAACAGTGAGGACATGTGCCTAGGGTGGTGGGAATTTGCCCGGGGCAGCATGGAGAAATGGCATTGCATAGATGTGTTTTATGACATTAATGGGAGCTTTGGATATTGTGGAGTCTCGAACATTTCCTTTATCTGAAAGCAGGTGGAGTGTTTGAAGACCAATGTGTCAGCAGCATGTAAGGTAAATTGCAGGTGAGAAGGGATCAAGTCAGGGAGACTCATTTCAGATGTGAGGCAATGCAGGTCAGACACCAGGGTCGTGGAGTGTGCTAGGAAGAGCTAGAGTGGATATGGAAGGACACTGTTGAGATGGCACCACCACTGATGGTGGCAGAAGCAGAATGGAACTCGTACGTCAGCTGGTATGGAGTATATGAGAGCAATAAACCTGATTTTCCCACAAGAACCTTTGGTGGGAGATGAGTGGCTTAAGCTTATAGTAAGAATCCCAAGTTGAAGTTTCTCACACGGCTGTGTCAGCCTTTGTTGTTGGCAGAGCAGATGGCTCTGGAAAAGACTGGGACTATTTGTTGTTTCTCGTTCCTTCTCTCATCTCTCCCTCTCCTGGTCCCCACAGTGAGGACCACTCAGGAGTGACACTTCTACTTGGGACCTACAAAGGAAATCTCACTAATGAGACTTCGGTGCTTTTTCTGAAAGTATAATCCTTGAAAACCTGTGTTTTTTTTGTTTTTTTTTTTAATAGGTAACAACAGGGCTGGGGGAAGTGTCAGAGTTCTGTGGTCAAATAAGTTTGGGCAATATTGTTAGAGAATTAAACAAGTTTCTTTACGGCAGGACATCTCAGAGTCTTTAACGTGGTAATAGACATCTTGACTATCCTAGAGACGGGTAGCTTACAGCATTCCACAAACTCACTGGACCATGAGCTCTTCTTAAAAGAAGCACCTTGAGGGAAGAGGACCGGACACCATATATTTGGAGAAATTAGGGACTAAAAAATTTGTCTTAAAAATAAGTCTCTTGCATTAAAAGTTGGTAGAAATATGAGTCTGGGATTTGGGTCCAGGCTTCACCACTAACTGTTGATCTTGGGCAAGTCACTGAATCTCTCTGAGCCTCAGTTTCCACAGAGGTTATACTAATACCAGATGAACTCTTCCATTCTTTTTCAGCTCCAAAAGTCTGTGATCACATGCATATTCAAAAGAGGCAAATAATCTGTGATATTTTCTACTCTGTAATAGCTCTGGTGGTGGAGGCAGGTGGTGGGGAAAGGGACAGTACAGGGGACAATGACAAGGAGATGAATAAGGTGTGGTTTGAACCCTGAGCTGATACGATTGGGGCAGTCACAGTGCTGGGCTGATGTAACAGAGATAAATGAGAGTTTCTAGTTTGTTCTCAAGCTTCTCTGAATCCAGCCATGTCATTTGATATACGTGTAACTATTCTGGTTGCTAAGGCAATACAAATTCCCTGTGGTCACTTAATCCATCTATTATCAGTTTTGCTGCTAAGAAGCAGGGATGCCTTGGATAAATCAGTTAACCCTCTAGGTATGAGTTTTCTTCATCTGCAAAATAAGGGAGTTGGGTTGGATCTGGGATTCCTGATGTTGTATGAGGAGGAATTGTTTTTAAGTTGTCCTGTGTCTTACCTGGAAGGTGGTAAAGGAAACAGATGATCTCCTCCCCCCCATCCAATGCAGGTGGGCCCCAAGATTCTGTCTTCAGTTTTCTCTTTCTTTTTCCCAGATCATCTCATCTGCCTCAGACTTTAATTATTGCCTTTATGTAGTTGAAGTTCAAGTATGTATCTCTAACACCAAACTCTCTTGAATGCCTGACTCAAATTTCCACCTCTCTGCTGATGTGTCTGTTTTCATTCTAAGGAAACCAAAATCCTTATGTTCAAAACCAAACTCACTATCTTCCCTTACAAACCAATTCCAGGTTTTAAAAAGTAATTTGAAAAACTAGTGCTTCTGGTCACATGCAGGCTGGAAACCCAAGCTTCTTTGACTCCTTCCTTCTTCCCTCCTGCAGCTAGTCACTGCTCAATCCTCATTTCTCTCTGAATTATTATTGTATCTCCAATTATTTCTTTTCCCTTCCTGAAGTCATTATCGTGGGTCAGGCTCTCATTGGTCACTCTAGCCTGGTCTTTCCTCTAAAGCTCCCCCACACAGAGCTTCCCTGAGTGTGCCAGCCCTCTTCCCCAAAGCTTTTCCCAGATCTCCCATGCTCAGTCCTTGCCAGCACCCACAGCCTGTGTTTTCCTGCCTCAACCATCTTGCAGCTTCATCTTCAGTCACCTCCACGTTCCTGTCTTCCAGCCAACTGTTTATGGATCTCCTCATCCCATAGCTTGCCTGATCAATTTGCTCCCTTTTCTTAGACTTTCATCTTCACCCTTTCTACCTGGCTAAATCCTGGTGATATTTCAAAAGTCAGCTCAAATGATGCCTCCTCACTCCTTCAACGAGGCTTCACTGTACACTCAGCTGGCTTGATTTCTCCTTCTTTTAGCACCTTATTCTCTTCTATCTTATTACGCCACCAACCCAAATACATATATGTGGTTTTGTGTGTGTGTATATCTATAAAACCACATATATAGTTATATTTACTATATCTTATCCACCGTCTCTTCTTTGAGGCCAAAGATGAACATGTTTTCTTCATCTTTATATCAACTGTAGTACATATTACATACCAGGAGCTCAGAAACTCTGCTGTATAAATTACTATTAACTTTTTTTTTTCCTCCGCTGCACCAGCGTCATCCACCATTTGGTGTTTTCTCGGAGAGGAAGGAAAGATTCCTTTTTTTTTGAGACAAAGTCTCACTCTGTTGCCTGGGCTAGCATGCCGTGACGTCAGCCTAGCTCACGGCAACGTCAAACTCCTGGGCTCAAGCGATCTTCCTGCCTCAGCCTCCTGAGTAGCTGGGACTACAGGCATGTGCCACCATGCTCGGCTAATTTTTTCTATTTTTAGTTGTTTGGTTAATTTCTTTCAATTTATAGTAGAGATGGGGTCTCGCTCTTGCTTAGCCTGGTCTCAAACTCTTGAGCTCAAGCATTCCTCCCGCCTCGGCCTCCCAGAGTGCTAGGATTACAGGCGTGAGCCACCACGCCTGACCAATTATTCTTCTTAGTAACTGTACGAGATAGGTATCATCTCTATTTTACAAGTAGAAGCTAAATAACCTCCTGAGATTGTACAGCTAGTAAACTCAGAGTGAGGAAGTGAACCCAGATGGTTCATTTTCAGTGTTTGAGGACTTTGATGTGATCAGACCAAATTATTAAATAGCTGTGTAAGGTGGGGTTTCCCCTAGTTCCTATGCCAGGCAAGCTGAGAATCGACAGGATTGACCTTTTTTCACCTTACTACTGCAGGAAATAGCTTTCAAAAATACTGTGTGGGGACATTTGGGCCCTGCTTTCTTCCCTGAAGATGATGTGACACTGATGATAGTGACTGTGTCTCAAGGACCCGGAGAGCCTGGTGTTTGTAAACATCCCTATAAACACTGGCTCAGAGCTAGTTAATGCAAGGTTTTTGGAGTAGTGGGGTAAGCCCCAAGTAAACAGTGGCACGAGTATAGTAGAAGTGTGGATGTTTTCTCAAATTTGGAAGACTTCTGCTGTGTGTCTTGTTAGGAAAGCAGAAGCCAGAGGGAAATGGTCCTAAGATACATAGCATTTGTTCTTGCTCAGTGTGACCACTTCGCTCCCCTGAAGCTCTGTATCCTTCTTTAGAGGAGCATCAGCCATTCAGCAGCCCACCTGAACTGTGACATTGTGTATTGTTACATCCATTCAGTGGAATGCAATAGGTCAGTGGAAAGGAACGAGGGAACTAGGTGTGTCGAAATGGAACTATCTATCCCCAACACATATAACAGAAAAGCCAAGGTGAAATGTAGGGTATGCTAACACTTGATTTTCTTAAATTAAAAAAAAACAACCTATATATCCATAGTTTTTTATATATGTGTAGGTATTTCTAGAAAACTACTGAGTACCTGATAACTAGTTACCTCTTAAGTGGGGGAGATATCTTGAGGAGCAGTGGTCCCCAGTGTTGTCTGGGGTCCCTGGGAGTCCTTGAGACTCTTTCAGGGGACCCACAGATCAAAATTATTTTCCTAGTAATACTAAGCTAGTTCTGCTTTATTCACTGTCCTCCTGTGAGTGTATGGTGGAGTTTTGCAGAGGTTAAGTGACATGTTATATTGCAACAAATTGAATCCAGAAGCAGATATGATAATCCAACTGTGTTTAATGAAGCCAAATATTTAAGAAATTTAAAAAAATGTAAAACAATGCGACTCTTCTCACTATTTTTTGATGAAAGTTATTATTTATGTTATTATAATTACTATTATTTAGTGAACTCATACATGATACATTTAAAATTCTCAGTTTTAATTTCTAACCAGGTAAATCTCAGTAGGTATAAACAGAAGCCCTTCAAGGTCCTCTGGGATATGTCCGACTCCCTCTGTCCCTGGTGTGCTTGGAAGGCTTCTGTTGTATACAGCGGTGGATCGGAGTGCCAAGGAGGAAAGAAACATGAATGAAGTAAAAGTTTGTAATAAAATATTGCTTTCCCTTTTTTCCCCCTCCATAAAGGGAGATCTACGAGTGGTCTGGGGTTCCATGCTCTAGAAAGTTCCAAGGCTTGTGGCTTGAATTATTTTAAAGAAGCTGAAATAATTGAAGAGAAGCAGAGGCTAGCTGTTTCTGAGGATCCTGCTCCACAGAGAATGTCCTGCACCCGCTGATGTAAGTAGGGCCAGTCGCTGAAGCCCTGTCACTGCGTGAGCTTGGGGGTGGTGGCAGAGAGGTGTGGCTCCCCTGGACCCCCTCACTTATCTTGGCTGGTGTGGCAGGGAAAGTTGAGCACTCGGATTCTGTGCCTAGAGCTGATATCAAATGAGGAGGCAATGTATTTGATCATATAGGAAACCTGATGTTGAATGTCAACTAACTCATTCTACTTCCACTGATCTGGTTGTGACAACCCTAGATTAGAGGGCAGTCCTGGGGTGTCTTGGCTTAGGGAGTCTTATCCAGCTCTGAGTGACCCAGGGTATCTGACTTTGTTCTGGAACTTGTCTGTCCCTACAGGGCCCACTGGAATCTCTGGGGTTGCTGGATTGATATGTCTTCTAATATTACAATTGTATTTTAAAATTTTCTTTTATAAATTGCTTCCTCCTAGCAATAATTTGAGGTGATTTAGAGTAAAACAATACTTAATAGTACCATTAAAACCACGATAATAGGACAAGAGTCCTATAATAAAGTTATGGGAGAGTTAGATGTACAAGAAAACGTAGCCCAGGGCTAATTACTGCAGATTAGTGTAATACTTAGCTAGGAGTCAAGGCAAAAAGAGAAGCATGAACACTGCAGAAGCTTTATTAGGAAACCAGGGAGCATTCCCACATACGAAGGTGGTCTGCTGTAGGTGGATTTTGATCTGAATGGAACTTCTTGGTTCATCCCTTTGGTGGGCTCAAATCCTACCAACAGATCTGGAACTGTAGCAATTTCATGGGTCTGAGACTTTCCTAGCCCCGAGCTGAGTGAAGGAAGAAACCATATCTCCTTCATGCCTGCATCACCAGCATCTGACACATGGGAGATACTCAGTGAGACCCCACTGGTTTGATTTAGACTTTATTCCTCACAGCTTCTGGAATACTTGTTGAATGAATGAATGACTGAGTAAATAACGTGGACCTGTGAGTTCTTGGGAGTGAGGAAGGATTATCAGGATAAGGGCAGGGAGTAAAGTAACATTTTCTCACATTCCCCAGAAGATTTCTTCTCATTGTTAAGGTGCTCCTTGTATTACATACTCTTCTGTTTACTATCTAGGGAGCCCCTTATTACTCCGCAGTTCCCTTGTGGTGATAATTCACCCGTTTAATCTTTTGGGTCTCCCTCCCACAGATTGCCTTGAAACTTGCCCTTCCTTCTCCCCTTCCTTTTTCCCTCCCTTCTTTCCTCCCTTCCTTCCTTCCTTCCTTCCTTCCTTCCTTCCTTCCTTCCTTCCTTCCTTCCTTCCTTCCTGTTATGACAGACTCTTGGTACTTCAAAGAGCCTGGAGAGCTAACAGGTTTTAACTGGAGCCTTCACAGTGTACATTTTAGAACGAATAATTCATAGCTACACTTAACCACTAACCAGAAGTTATTACAGGGTTTCTCTATTACATTAGATTTCTCAAACATTATTTATCTATGAATCATTCTGCTTTACCTTTCAGAAACTATCATTGTGGTCTTTTCTTAGCCTGCCATGCGATCTTAAATAACTATTTCCAGAAATCATTATTTCAATATCTAAGACAAGTGCTATATATAGCCTTGTCATGTGAAGTCTGATTTGGGTGTCCTCCTGCACCCCGCTATCACAGTATCATACCTGGAACTGTCTCAAGTACTTTGGCTTCTACAAGGAAGAGTCCTCTGGTCACTAATCCAGGCTCACTCTTTTTCTGGGAGTGATCAGACTGAGTATTTCAGTCTGTTTAGAAGTTTAATAAGTCTCAGTTTCTTGTGTTTCTTATTAATGGGAAGACCAAATAATTTAGCATCCAATCTGGAGTGCTTGTGAGGAAAAGGGGAAGTTATTAATAAGTAATGTGGACCATGAGGCTTAATCTGTATGTGTGGCCATCTAATTTTCAAAGATCTTGCATCTTCAGTGGGTAACCACAGTCTTTGGAGATTAAACCCCCTGAATTCTGTTCAGTCATTTATTTGGGGGCTAGGGAACTCTGGCACAGATTCTGTAGCACTGAATATTTTTAATAAGCCAGCAAGGGGAGCCTGTCCCCTCCTGGATGTTAGAGCACCCTGAGGGAAGAGTCATAATTGCCACAGCACCAATGGCCGATGACTGTGAGACCCAGCAGTACGGCCTGCCAGGCTTCCTCTGCTCTCACCTCCCTCTTCCCCCTCTTCCCCTTTTCCCCCTCCTCCCCATCCTGCTCTGCTCCCTTCTCCTCTTAATCCTCATTCTCTCCATCCGCATTAATTTCTCCTTTAAAGAAGAAAATCTGTGTTTCCACTTGTCACTTGATTTTATTCCATTACATAGAAGCTGTCTCTTTCCCACAGCAAGGGGCTGGGGAGTGGTCTGTTTCTCATGAGTTTCTGATCGGAGCTTCTGGTTTCATGTGTCCTGCTGGGCATGAAGACAGCACATCCTGGGTGCTGGGGATGGGGGTGGCAGTGAGGGTGGTGGAGGTTGGGGCTGCGATGGGAAAAAACCTGGGAGGTGTCTGCTTGTCACTTGTCACTTGCAGCCAGAGACTCGGTGATCATGTTGCTGTGTAGACCTCGACGTCTGAGATTTTGCAATGTGGGTGTGCCAGGATTATTTAGAAAAGGTAAAATCAGGATCAGTGCCTAAGTAACCAGAGAGCCCACAGCTACTGTGGGTGTACCACCACCGCAGAAGGGCAGAACCTATCGAAAAAAACTGAGGAAAGAGGCCTTCAAAGCAAAACGGAGGGAGGAGTCGAAGGTTAACCTAGACATTTCTGGATGCACAGGGCTCCAGAAACATTCTGAAAAGCATAAGCTGAGAGCAGACTTCAGCAACTTCAGAAAAGAACTGTTGCTAAGAGAACAAGCTCCTTAATGGGTTCATGGGTTTCAAGAACTTCGAACAATATTTTTACTTACTAAAATAATAACAAAGTTTATTGAACAGCTGTGATGCGTAAGTGACTCTGGAAGTGGTTTGAAGGGGTACAAATATAAATAAGAGATGATCCAAGCCTAAGTTTCTTATGAGCTAATAGGAGAGGAAAGGAACAAAAAAGGGAACTACACTTAGAAGGGGTAAGTGTGAGTCAAGAGAGTGAACAGTGAGCGGGAAGGAGAGAACATTTGTAGCTGGGATGCTCAAGGAACAAATGCCTTGGGTATAGAGGGTGTGGAGCTTGGGCCAAACCTTGGAGGCTAGGAAGGAATTCAATGTGTAGAAGGAAAGGTGTAGGGCAGTCATTATTGTTGGAGCTGACCTAGGCAACAAGGACCCAGAGTGACCTGGGAACAAGGGCTGTGCTGGGCATTGGGGTAGAAGGGAGAGAGGCAATAGCAATCTACTTGGAGCATAGGGTTGTGTTGCAGAGTGGTTGAAAATAAAGCTGGAAAGGAGGGTAGCTGCCAGTTTGGGGAAAGCCCTGACCGTTGGCTGGGCTGAGACATCTGGATGCCATCTTGGGGGTTCAGCATCTGTGTGGTATGTGCTCTAGGAGGGAAGGATGGCTTCACTTTTGCAGATGCTCATTTCTGATGTTCCTCTTGCTGAGTGTGGCTGCCGTTCTGAATCAGATTTAAGGTGTCAACGATAAATCATCTGGGGACCTAAAATACATATATGCATGAGCCACTTTGAGCTAGTATTTTCTAAGATCTCAATTTTTTGTTTTTGCTTTGCTCTTCATAGTTTATAAGGGTAGATTTAAGGGTCAACCACAAACTCTATTGCTCTCAGAGCAGATCTTGGGCTGCTAGCAAGAACTTAATTTTCATTGTTTCAATTCTCATCTCTTTATAATTTTTCATATTACACTAGATATTTTAACTTCACATTGTAGGCTTCAGGAATAATGTTGTTAAGTATTCCTGGCTGGCAATGCTCACTGAATGGCTTTCGAGCCTGAACCTGTTCCAAGTTCTTGCCTCCTGGGGTATAGAGCTCCTGCTTCCCCCTTTATGATGGATGAGAAGGATTGGGGGTCTCCTTTCTAGACATGCATAGAATTTTTCGGGATTTCTCACTTATATTTAATTGTCTTATAAGAAATATTAATGTGATCTTTTATATGATTAATGCTTTACGTATAGGAGATTTTTTTTCCCCATCAAAAATTGTAATCCCCTCTTAGTTAAGGTCTGAGTCTCTGTCAGGTATTTTTGTTTTTGCACAATGTTTAGCATAGTATTTTATGTGCATTCTTTTGTTTGGGAGGCAGAAGAACTGGGTAGGTGGTAGTGGTAGAACTGCTCCCATGTTCTACTCCAGCAGTGGGTTTTGTAGAGAATAGTCTAAAATAGATCTTTGCTATCTGAAGTATCATCTACTGACAGCATCAATATCACCTAAGAGCTTGTTAAAAATGCAGGATCTCAGGCCTCAGACTAAATCAGAATCTGGAATTTGATTAGTGTTTGAGACTTACTGATCTCCAGATGTAATGTATATGAATGACTTAGGCCTCATGTTAAATGTAGATTCTGACATTATTCAAAGTTACTTAGGAAATGATAGAGCAACTAGGCCTCAAAATTTTGTTGTATCAAAGCATCAACTTCCTTTTTAAGAATGTCACTGGACACATTCTCTCCTCAGAGTGACATTCCTGCACAGAGCAAACGGTTTATGATGGGAGTTGGCAAAATATGACCTGCAGGCCAAATCCAGCCTGCCACCTGTTTTTGTAAATAAAGTCTTATTAGATCACAGCTACGCTCGTTTATTTACATATTGTCTATGGCTGCTTTTGTGCTGTATCGGCTGAGTTGAATGGTTGTGACAGAGAATGTATGGCCAGCAAAGACTCAAATATCTGGGCTTTTATAGAAAAAAGTTTGCCGATCCCAGCTTATAAGATGGACCCTAAATATTTCCTTAAAGAAATGGAAGTGCTATAATATTTTGCCCCAGTGGCAAAATTTGCAAACCCACCTTAATCCATCTCTATTCATGGAGAAGCTGAAGCATAAATCATAATTCCCAAGTGGTCAAAAAAGGGTCTTAAGCCCCAAAATTGATCCAGGTAATGATATCACAGAGTCTTTGACATTCCAAAGCCCATTTAATACCTCCCTTCTCAAAGGAATGATCATAATTTTGTTGAGCTGATGACTTCCTCCTCCATAAATTAATTCCATTCATTGCTCAAGGTAAGTTTGACTTTCCCCAAGAATTGGAAAGAGCCAAGAGGAAATTCTGATTAGAAATTTGTTTGGGGCCAAGGAAATAGAAAGCCTTGTGTGGGTTGGGTATAATCCACATTGTACTCCTAAAAAGGTAGGAGCAAATAGCCCACCTCTGGGCTATTCTCTGGGCAGGCAGACTCAGACAATGTGGGCTTGGAGTCCTTCTTTTAATTCCCCTGGAGAATCGCACCACCTGTCTCTTATTTGGGGTTTCTGAATTGTGAAATGCTGGCACACACAAGCTCCAAGAACAGCTGCATGTGTAGGCCAAGCATACAGAGACAGAAGTCAGAGACTTGGGCCAGGAACAGGAAATACAGAAGAGGGGCTGGCATGGCGGCATCTGCCCCACAAACACAGTGGAGCTGGAGGTTTTGGGAGGAGAGGGATCCCCAAGCAATCACTTGAGGATGTGGGCACTCTGTTTCATTCTCCAAGTCTTGGAGATCCTGGCTCTCCTTCCAGAACCAAATTTCAGAGGAGGTTGGTGTAGGAGAATTGAGATTCTTTTTCCTTACCCAGAGTTATCTGGAGCCAAAGAGTTTTCGTATGGGCTTCTGTGGGAATCTTTGCTATGGCTCTAGGAGCTTTATTCTAACTTAGTTCCTTTTCCCTTTGTCTGCATAACTTAGGACTTTGAAGAGGTGGGGTAGACATATGTGGTGAATCTTCTCTTCAATTCTAGAGTCTGTCTCACCTCCAACCAATTCTGGGAGATTGTAGGGATAAATTAGGGTGCTGTATGTTGAGAGCCACCTGCTCTGTGCCTGGGATCCCCCGTGGAATTGCCTAAGGTGCATTAGCTGATTAATTCAGTTGGTCAGAATGTGAGGTTTGAAAGCCAAAGTTACTGTTTAGGCTGACATTTTAGCCATTCTCTCTATTGGTAGAAATATAATGTATTCATTCATTCATTCATTCATTCATTCATTCAGTGAATACCATTGAAAACCTACTGTGTAACAGGATGGTGGAGAAACATGAACTAGAGAGTCAGACACCCTGAGTTCAAATTCTGGTTTCCCCATCTATGAGCTAACTCCCTCCTCATTCGAGTTCCAGTTTAAGTGTGTGATACCCACCCCACCGTACCACACACACACTTTCCTTGAATCAATCTTCCAGTTGGGTTGGTCCTTCTCTTTGCTTTTGTACCAAAATTATCCATTGAGATATCTGTCATTGTAAAGACATCGATGGAAGAGAGCTTCATTCATATGTTTTTTTCCTTAGTGGCTGACACAATTAGAAATTAAACATATGTTTATTACACTGAAAGTAACCTGGTTGTGTGGCTTAACTTCCCTAAACATGGTTTTCTTAGCTATGAAATGAAGGTGATTAAAAAAAACCAAAAAAACTCCTTGTGAGTTTTTGTGAAGATTAAATCAGATAATGTTCAGAAGAGTGTTTCGTCAATATAAAGTGCTCACAGGTATTATTATGATTGTCCTAACATCTAGATTGATTAGGATTCAGTAGAAGACAAGTACAAGAGAATCAGGAAAATCTGATGTCCTAAGTCCACCTTTCCTAGACTGAATGATTGAATGGGGGAGGAGCTGGAGATTCTGACTTGTGAGGCACAATTTGGGGGTGTGAGTTGACACTGGACAGGGGACACTTTTCAGCAAGCTCTATGTCTCTCACACTAGATTGTACACCCACAACAGTGGGGATATGTTTTATTAATTACTGTGCCCCTTTAATGTCCTAAGCACAACTAAGAAAGTGAATAATTGTATTTTGATGGGCACTGCAAGGCCAAAATCTCCTGCCCCTCAATTCTCCCCATATCCTTTGCCTGTATATGTCTTGTCTTGAGAACCTGGATAGTGGAACCATCAGATTGAAAACACAGATTTGGGGAGTGAGTTGAATTTGAAACATGTTGAGTGTGAGATCTGGCAGTCAAATATGCAGGACTGGAGTACTAAGAAGAGACAGAAGCTGGAGCCTTGTTAATTTCACACCAGTCTGTTTTAGCTCCCAAATTAGACACAGAGTTCATTGTACAGATCCCATAGTGCTTAATACTATGACTTATCCATTAAAAAGCACATAGAGCTTGCTGGAGGGGTTTCTCTGTCTAGTGTCAACTCGATAAATAAATATGCGTTGATTCATTGCAAAATATTGGAACTTTTTCCCATGTAGGTAATAAAGAACCACTGCAGATGTTTGAGCAGAGTTGTAAGATGATTTGACTTTTGCTCCAGGAACACTTGATCTTGCTGCAGTGTATGAGTAAGATTGGAAGAGGAAGAAGCTGGGAATAGGGGACGTGTTAGGAGGCCTAGCAAAGGAGCAGGTGGTCAGTGAAGGAGCCTGCAGCAGAGCCGTGCCAGGTGAAGCCGTGCCAGGTGGAGTAGAGCGGAGAGGACTTTGACTACACAAGAGGCTGGCAGTTTGGCTTGCTTCATAGTAGTATCAGTCCTAGAGAAGTCTCACTGTTCTGGGAGGAGCAATGACTAGCCTCTGAGTGGCTTTAGAACAAACGCCAATGATTGCATTCAAGGGAAGATAATGAGAAACATAAAGGCCGTGAAGATCAGGAAAGCACCATTAATCTTTTTATTGCAAAACTTTACTTTCTAAGGTCTTGGGCAAGGGTGCAGAAGCCTCAGCACATGGACTTGGGCCCTGTACTAGGAAATGCAAAATGGAATCTCACTTAATAAATCACAGAACTGATAAGCCAAGAATCTAGGAGGCTAGACGAGTACGAGGTGGGGTAGGTTGTGAGGAAAAGGAAGGAGCTACAGAACTGATTAGAAGACAGGGGAAAGCAACAACACAAAAAGTGGTCAGGGACAGAGTAGACATTATATTTAATCTTATTTAATATGAATATTTTAGTTTTTCAGCTCCTTCTATAGATAATAAAGCACTTTCTCAGCTGTGAAAAATATTAAATCTTAAATTATATATTTATTAAATAAAATTACACAAATTAAAATTTATTAAAATTTTAATTTTAATAAAGTTAATTTAATTTAATGTTTTCCCTCTATAAACTAATTTTCTGGAGACTTCTCTTTTTTCCAAATATGAAATATATATTGACTAATGTAAAACTATTAAAACAGGAGAAACTACTTTCATTCAATAAAAACTCTAGTACTTTTCCCTAACCCCAGAATTGTATACACATTTTTAAACCTATTAAATAATCAAAAATAAAAATCAATCAGACAAAATGTATGAATGACCTAAAAAAAAATCCATATTATTTGATCTAGGGATTTGACTTCTATGAATCTACTCTAAGGAATAGCCTGAAAGGGACAAAATTTATACAAAAAGACATTTATTACAGCATTATGTATATGTATGGAAAAAAGTCCTAAATGCCCAGCCTTGAAGGTATGGTTAAGTCTTTAGGTTATAAGCCTTTAGAATGATGGGTTTTGAGATTTTGAGATAACACAGAAGGTATTTATGGTATTACATTAAGTGAAAATAAAAGTCACAAAGTGTATAAAGGTATGAAATCAATTATGCAAAAGTGCATAGGAAAAAAACTAGAATGAAAATATGCCAAAATATTAATTATGTTTGCCTTTAGGTGAGGAGAATTTGGTTCTTTATACAATTGACAGGTCATAAATGAACATGTATTACTTTTATATCAGAAGAAGAAATGAAAGAAAGTATATAATTTTTTTTTAAAAAAGGACAATATTATAAAGGAGCATTTATTGCTTTTAGAGTAAGGTAATCTCCTTTGTTCCCTGGGATTCTGAGATTTTTTTTACTCTCAGTAAGATCTTTTCTTGCCTCTAGTTAAATTATTTTCATATGTCAATCTGTTCATGGGGACAAAAAATAGCAAGTTTGCTATTTGACCTCTGCTCAAACATATGGAGTAGTTCTCTGTTACCTACATGGAAAACAAGGCCCAAACCACTTGGTCTGATATACAAGGTCTCCCAGAATCAATTCCCAACTGATCTTTCTACTTCACTTCCCTTAGTTCCCTACATAAATTTTCTACTCAAATCAAAAGCTCTTTCGGACTTGCTATTTCTTGTACACGTACATAACTTCTCGTTTCTGAACCTCTACTTGTTCACGGGGACAGCATGTTCACAGAGCATGTATTAAACATCATAAAGTGGTTGAGGAGCCTCTTTCAACATGAGCAGGGTGGTACAGCTGTGTGGTCTTGTCAAGTCAGTTCACCTCTCTGGATCTCAGATGGCACACCTGTAAAACAAGGTACTGTAATAGGTGATTGCCAAAGTTCCTTGTAGCTCTATGGCTTGGTAAGCCTAGTTCCCTCACTGTCTCAGATGTGCTCATTCATCTGTCTGTCTGAGCCTTGGCTCAGGTTCTGACTGCTGCCTTAAGGGGCCCCTCACGCTCCCCCTGTCAAATTCTACACTTGCTAGCTCATGTTCCATTTCCTTCATAAGGCTATCCTCAGTGGTTCTGATTAACAGGGACTTGCATGTATGAATCCTTCGGCCACTCATACATACCGCCTTTTATCTAAACTGTGGCACACACCAAGGATATAACAGATAATATCATTCGAACAAAAATTCACCTCCATGGGGAGAGAAAAACCCTACTTAAGCGAGCTTTAGAGACAAAGGTACACACTTCTCTAAATTCTTCATTTATGGTCTAATAGAGCCCAATCTGTGATCCCCAGATATGTAAGGGGATAGGGATATAAAAGCTATTTATAATGTTCCCCAAAATCCTAAGAAAAGTCACACACAGTTCCACAGTAAGTCTGTATTTCTTTATTTTTGAGTCAGAGGATTTTCTGCTTTTAGAGCCAGTGTGTAAGTGTGAACTTTACAGCACCTACCAGAGAGTACTTTCACCAACAATCATTGGTTTAGGCTTCATTTCTTGAATAACTCCAGAGCCCATCTCTCCCTTCGAATTACTACAAATACATTGCTCTCCTTCTTTCTCTTTACCACCCATATGTCCATGTTGAGCAAAAACAATGGAAGAGGTTGAGAAAACTGAGTGCGTACCAGAGTGCCGAGAGCGACGTTGCTATGTTCCGGCACAAAGGGCACTGTTCGAAGGAGGTGTTCAGAGTCATCTTCTGACTCAACCTCACAAGAGCAGCCAGGGCAGATGGACGGCTCCCAATTGTTTACTCTCTCTCTCTCTATGGAGCATTCTTTTTCCTTCTGTTTCTTATTAACAGGACAAAAGACCTTGAACTGCTTAAGAGCAGAAATCTTGCCTTGTTCATCTTCGAAGCTCTTTTTGGAACAAAGCGTGGTGCTAAACCCAGGGTAGACATTCAGTAAGTATTTGTGGAATGAATGAATGAGCAAATGAAGGGCAGACATAGCTTTGACGGCAGTAGGGGCAGTGTGAACTGTGGCAAGAGTCCGGAGTTACAGTCAGAGAGGATGTTGGGACATTGCTCTGACTTGCTAGTTATGTAATCTTGAGCAAGCCTTTTTATCACTGTGGGATTAGTTCTCCCAGCTGTTGACAAACTGTGTGTAGTGGGGTGGTTGTGATTAAAAATGTGTGCCCTAAGGAGCATGTCTGCAAAATCATCTGGCACATGGTTGCAGCTGGAGAACTGGAATTTATGTAGCACTTTTATTGCCTTAATTTTTTAAAAAATTAAAAATCTGAAAATCACTAAGTAATATTAATCCCTAATCCCACCACTTAAGAATTATATAAAATAAGAAGTAAAATTTCCCTTCCTAGCTATCTCTTCTAATGCTCCGGAGACAACTAATTTCCTAAACATTTAGGTTTGATGCTTATCCTTCCTGACATTTTCCCAAAGTTGCTTAGATGGATCTACATGCACATACACCATTTGTAAAATGGAACTATTCCCATCTGTTTATCTATTCGTTGATCATCTTCAAATCAATTATTTTTTTGAATGATAGCAGAATTATTCATTGTTTGAGTATACTAGAATTTGCCACCAGTCTCCCAGTTCTGGTGTTTTGTGATTGTAAACAATACTGTAATGAATCTCCCCGTACATATGTATCTGTAAACTTTTGTGTAGCACTTACTTTAGTACCAAGGCACTTGAATGCTTATTATTCTCTTGACTCATAACCACCATGAGAAGGAAGAGCAGATTGTTACTCCATTTTACAACAGAAAAGGGAGGGTGAAAGGAGACACACACAGACAGACTGGTGGAGCCTGCATTTATTTCCTACTGGCTTGAAAGGCACCCAGAGCTCCTCTTGTCACACTACAACAGAGCACCAGTCAGGAAGGACCATCTACAACCAGGCAGAGAGGGGTGGATCAGTGAGTGAGCGGTTGCGTTAAATTATATTAAAACACACATACACACAAACAAAAAACTCACGGTCAAGCACATTTAAAAGATATTGTTTGGATGAAATACACTGGTGGTGAGTGAGGGACCAGCATAAGATGAGTTGTCCTTTAACTTAGCCACCATCTCTTTTGCAATGTTCTCAATATGATACCCAAATGGCGAGGATGGCTTAGGTTGCATAAATGTGGCAGAATTACAAAGGATATCCCAACAATCTCAACAATGATACTACCCTTTTCCCCCAAGGGAGTGTCTAGGGAGGGCCTGTCTGTTGGCATCTGGTTAGGTTTGGCCTTAATCGACATCTGCCTCAATTATCTGCAGGAATTATTAGCTATGTTATTAAAATTCACAGATGCAATCAATTGTCGGAGTCACTGGAGACCAAGAATTATTACTCAGAGCATTGGAGAGAGGCTGGCAGGAAAGAGAACAATTCAGCCTGGAAAAATGCAAACTAATGGATATAGCAGGAAAAATCTTAGAGGGACAGGGCTGAAACTAGGATGAGGCAGTGAGGCACTTGCCTGAGATACCAACTTTAAGGGAGTGCCAGAAAACTCAAGGATCAAGATAAATGATATTTTAATGCAATACTTAAAAAATCAAATTGGCAAACTACAGCTCCTGGGCCAGCCGCCTGTTTAGAAATAAGATTTTAATGCAAAGCTACTGAAAGTAAAGGTACAGCAGCAGGGGAGATCTAAGCCAATTCTCTGACATGTAAAAACCCTGGTTAAGCATGTGAATGTTAGGCACGTCAGACCTTAGCTTATGACTTATGGGAAAGATACTGCTGCAGAAAAAACAATAATGGATCAGATTATTTCTATTAGTTTCCTAGGGCTACTTTAACAAATGACTACCAACTAAATGGCTTCAGACAACAGAAATTTATTGTATCACAGTTCTGGAGGCTGGAAGTCCAAAGTCAAGGTCTCGGAAGCATTGTGCTTCATCTTAGGGTTCTAAAGAAGCATCTTCCCTTGACTCTTCTGGTTTCTGATGGCTCCTGTGATCACTCCCACCTTTGCCTTGGTGGTCACATGGCCTTCTTCTCGTGTATGTCTCTCTGTGTCCACATCCTGATCTCCTCTGTTTTCTCTTATAGAGGTCCCAGTCATTGGATGGCACCCTAATCCAGAGGACCTCACCTTAGCTTGATAGCATCTGCAAAGACCCTATTTCCAAGTAAGGCCACTTTCAATAGGTACTAAGGTTTAAGGTACAATTCAGTACCCACCTCTATATACTGTTAAACAGGGGGGATTTAACTTAGATGCAGCAGAAACATTATCTATTTCCAGGAATCTGGCTGTAGAGTCAGGGACAGTCCCCTACCATGATTTAAATAACTAAGGAAATATTTAAGGAAATGCAGTGTAGTTCCTTTAGGGTGCATGTTATAATCTTTGCTAATGGGCATGGTGACAAATAGGTGCAAGATTTTTAAGAGTAGTCCTGATTTCAGATATTCAAAGGATAGTGACTGGAAAATACTTTGCCAAATTTTATATTCCTTTTGTTGATATTTTATTCTTCTCAATATAAGCATTTACTAAATTATTACTAATATTACTGAATGTGATAACTTTTAGAAATTTTTCACATAAATTCACCAAAAAGGGGAAAATGCTGTTTGTCAAACCTGGTACCCTGAATTTTAGTTCATGAAATATAGCTATTGTGCCTCTGAGTCCTGCTGAAAGGCTGTGAAAAAAAATGGGAATTATTGAATACCATTAGAACTTTAAATAAATTGAGATTATTACTGAACCAAACTGGGGCAGCAAAGCCAGACACTGAAGTCAAGAGCTGCAGCAGGAGAAAGGAGCATTTTTATTACATGGTGCCAAGCACGGAGTACAGGCAGCTAAACCGTAAGACCCAAACTCTTCAATAGCTTACAGGGCAGGGTTTTTAGGGGCAGGGGTCCATTTCAGGCAGGCCAAATTGTAAATCAGTACATGGAGGTTACACATTGGTCTGGCCCCCAAGGGCAGGATATCCTGCGTTGGGAGTGTCTGGAGAGTCATAGGTGGATTTAGAGATTCTTGGATTAGCAGAAAGGAATGTTAAAATGGGTGTGACTCCTTCCAGGACCCCCAGGAGGACATTTAGAACAAAGAACAGTTGTCAGAGTTCATTTCTCAGTTCTCTCTTGTCTGCATTTTCCATCCAGTGGGGGTTTCTGAAAAACAATTCAAGAACGTATGTTAGGATGCCATCTTTTGGTTTCCATGGGGAACCAAAACACCTCATGACTCTGACTTGCTTGGAGGGCCTGTGTTATTTCCATTCGCTTTTCAAGGCTGGCTAGGTGGCTGGAGCTTCCCCTAAAGGGACTCAAGATTTTTCTTTATTTTCATGCTTGGGGGGGCCCTGCAAGGCCCCTCAGAGGGGTCCTTGCTTCATGTCAAGATGTAAATGGGAACCAAATCTATTTTCTCCTATTTTCCAAATGCATCACAGTCAGGTTCTCAAACCTGAATGTTACATAGTCTCTTAGTGAACATTGTTGTTATAGACATGCTTGTGTAGGTACAATTAATTGTATCACTGATAATAATAATATTAGTTATTTTAGTTATTTTATTACTAATCCATAATTACTAATAAATAAATGTATACTTTTCAATTAATTCAATAATAATAGCAATATTTATTGAGTGCTTATTATGTGCTAGGCAGAGGGACTGATCCCTTTATGTGCATTATTCATTTACTAATACAGTAATTTTTTCCACATTAGTAAATGAGATTCTGTTTACTTGGGTTTGAAATGACCCACATTTTCTTCTGCTTTTGGTTAGGGGTCACCAGCCCATTCAAAGATAAAGGCTGTATCTTTCTGTATATGGGCTGTTTTCTGCACGATTGCATTAGGTCTAACAGCAAGAAACATGGCCAGCAAGGGGCTTTAGTGCAAAGTGAAGAGGCCCTAATGTCATGAACATAGAAATCATTAACATTATCATTGTTGGTACATACATTAAACTAATAACACACTTTTCTAAGATCCTGAAAATAGTTTGCTTTCTAAAGGTTAAAAAGGTTTCTTGTTTATATAGATGACTTGCTCTGCAAACATTTTTTTTACAATAGAAAGGTTGAATTGAATTTATTTTAGTTTAATTCAGTTTATCCCTTATTGGAAACTAAAAATGAGAATATAAATAAATAAATAAATATATAACTTTAGAAAGTGTATATGGAATAACGTCCAAGGATTTGGATTAGGCAGCTAAAGGAGTTCATGGTTTTTCTACCCCTGTTGCAAAATTTTAAATTTGTTTAAATGTCCAACATTTATCTACTTGCTATAAGTATGAACTTGCCTAGAAGCAGGCGAATGGACAATAAAGTACAGGTTCTTAAATATGAGGCTCACACAAGAGTTTATGTAAATAGAATTGGTTAGAAGGGTATCCATGACCGTGAATAGGATAAAAGATTACATATTCTTTTTCCTAAACTCTAACCAAAGTTTAGCATTTCCTCTAATTAGTAGAAATTAAAGGTATTTCCATAGCACATTATAATTGCGGCAGCTATCTCAAAATATTGTATACATTCATTGCCACTTTGAAACTGTAGTAATTATTAGATCCTTGACTGGATCTTGATTATTTAGTGGATTGATAAGGTGCACATATATTACTGTACTATACATATTTTTAAATATTTTGACAACTATATTTCAATAAAATTGCTTTTCTTTGTACTCCTATGCTTTTTATTTTATGCGTTTAAAATCATTATTCCCAGAAGGGGTTCAGAGGCTTCACTAGACTGCGAAAAGTGTCCATGGCACAAAGTAAAGAGCTTCTGGGTTAGAGAAACCCTGTTGAGCCCTTCTCATTCTTTGATTCTGTCCGTGAGAGCATGAGGGCCTGGGCGTGATGCTGCAGTGGGAAGGTGTGTGATAGCAGAGTGTGGTATATGAATGGCTGCTGGACAGAGAGTAACAAAATGAAATGTACGTGAACTTTCCCATTGCACGACTCTTCACGTAGGATGGCACTTTTCTGGCCACCTTCACAAGGCTAGCGAGCCTCATCAAATGCATATTGACTTGGAGTCAGAGCAGCCAGGATCTACCCTCCACTTTGCTGCTTTCTAAGTGTGTGGCTTTATCTAGTCAGTCAAGCCCTGGGTCTCATCTGTAAAATGGGATGAATAGCACCTCTCCTCTCGCCTCCTGTGACCTATCTCTAACGAGATTGAGTAGGCAAGAGAATGGAAGAACCCCCTGTAAACTCTGAAGTGCCCTGCAGTGTAAGGGAGTCCTGTTGGCAGAAAAGTAATCTGGCTGCTGATCTGGTCTGACTCTGCAGCCAAGTGCCATGGGACAGGCACAGAGAGCAAGTGGGCAGCTGTGCTTGGAAGCTCTTTGGTCAGGGGTGGCTGAGGGCAGAGGTATGTAGTGGGGATGGGCAGGGGGCTGGGGGTAGGCTGGAGGAGGCTCTGCCCCTTCAACCCCTGAAAGATGCCCACTTCTTAATCCGTGGAACCTGTGAGTATGCCACCTTTCATGGTAATAGGGACTTTGGAGATATGAGTAGGCTAAGGACCTTGGGATGAAGAGATCATCCTGGACTATCTGGGTGGGTCTGATGTCACACAAGGGTCCTCAAAAGAGGGAGTCAGGAGGATGAGAGTTAAGAGACAGATGTGAGGATGGAAACAGAGGCAAGAGAGGAGAAAAGATGCTACGCTGCTGACCACGGGCCAAGGAATGTACCTAGATGCTGGAAAAGACAAGGAAATGGATTGTCTCTTAAGCCTCCAGAAGGAACAGAGTCCTGCTGACACCCTGATTTTAGGGCTTCTGTCTTCCAGATAATTTTTTATTGTTCTAAAACACTAAGTTTGTGATAATTCGTTACAGCAGCAACAGAAAACCAATCCAGGGCTGCCAAGCTTTGTAACCATGGCAGACTGCTACAGGCTGGTACAGGGCCTTTCCTGCCATACGGTTGCTGTTACCCCCCAGTTTTTAACTGCGGTAGTTAAGTTTTTTGTTATTGTTGTTTTATCCTTGTTTCTTTGGGCCAGTATGGATAAACAGTGAGTTACTATAATAGCAAAAGAGTATATTTCTGACTTTGTCTGCATCCTCAATTAGAGAAACCCCACCTCTTTCTTTTGGACGGCATCAAGATCCCTTCCAACTGCTCCAGGACTCTCTCACGTGGCACAGAGCTTGGCCCTCTTGCCTACCCCAAGGCAGCAGCTGCCGTTTCTCTCTTCTTCCTCCCTAGGTCAGGCTCTGGCTCTCGTGGTGCTGTTTGCTGGTGAGGCTCCTGATGCCCAGGTGGTCCCGGGAAGGTGCCTGCTGCAACCGACACCAACATCCCCATGGCAGCCTCACTTCCTGGCCCCGCCAGCCCAAGCCATCACCAGTACACATCCAGCCCAGGCAGCCACCAAAGCCACACTGGAACAGCTCTGCTGTGCCTGAGCTGCCAAGTCTCACCAAGCCCTGATCCTCTCAATGCCACTGTCTGGGTTTTCCAGTGAAAAGGCTTCCACTTTAATGCATGATGCAGTTCGGTTTGGCGTTTTCAGTGCCTTGCAGAGAATATAAATTTTTGTATATAGATATCCTTTTTTTAAAAAAAAAACAAAAGCAAGTTTTTCCAGTCTTTCCTGAGGATCCCTCTCCTGAGTACTGGGATACCAGGTTGTCAGCAGGGGCTGGCCTGAGTGAGAGGCACTGCCCTGAACTCACCATCACCCTCCCCATCAACACTGAGAGAGGCAGGTCAATCCGTCCAAACTTGTGGCCTGGATTTTTTTTTTTTTTCTTAAGACAAGCAACTTCCCTGGAAGCTCCTCAGTTCCTCATCAGATAGACTTCTAGAAAGTTCCTTCTCAGAAGCCCTGAGATGCATGCTAGAACATGTCTGAATCCCACAGTGAACTCATTTAGGCATGGTGCTGCATGTCTGCAGTGTGGAGTCCCAGCCGGACCTCTGGTTTCATATGAAAAATTCCTGGGATGGTCCAGAGAGTATTTGACACATGTTGGAATGGTTGTTCTTCTATTCTTCCTAATTTGCGTGTTTCAAAATTTTCGGGTTCCAATCAGATATCCTCAAACTTGTAACCTCTAAAATATATGCTCCCTTGGAGGCTAAAAAATATCCACCTTTGCAGTGTATTTTGCCCACTCCGACTATGCAGAGGAGCGAAGGGGACACAGAAGGGCAGGGACCTGGCTGGAATCAAGGTTTCCAAGGTGTGGGCTGGGTCTGGTGGTGGAGGAGAGGAAAGTTCGGCTTTGGGGCCTCATTTTCCCTTTGGACACCTTCATCCTTTTGTGACTTATGACCTACTTTCCTGATCCCTGTGCCACCCCTTCCTCACTTCACTGCTTAGAAACTCGCTGTTTTTATAGCATTCTGCCCTAATTTTAGGGAAAAACTGTGAAGATTTCACTTCTGTAACATGAATGCTATTTCCTTATTATCGTTAGAATTAACATACAGGATAATCGGGAGAGGGTAACCCCAGGTACTGCGTATGCGTTGAACAGGGTTTGGGGTAACCTCCAGTACCTGAAGGCAAGGGTTTCAGGCTGGGGTGGGAGGAACCCCTGTGGGGCACTCGTTCATCCCCAGGCGCAGGCAGCCGTCATACCCTTTTGTATCACTGCCACCTGGGACAGCACATGGCACCTAGTAAACACTCAGCAATGGTTTAATGAATGGATGCAGCTACACTGAGGCTATTCTTGATTGCATCAGTCAGGGTTCAACCAGAGAAGCAGAACTCTTAGGAGATACATATGAAGAGGTCTATCGCGAGGACTTGGCCTAGGTGATTGTGGGGGCTGATAGGCAGACCCAAAACCCATAGGGCAGGCTTGCAGGAAGGGCAGACTGGAACTACTGGGCATGGCCTGAAGCTGCTGTCCATGCTGTTCAGTCTGGCTGGCTGCTTCTTCAGGGAAGTCTCAGATCTGC
>VBSM01000662.1:1032678-1047915 GCA_008086735.1 Cheirogaleus medius
GCGATCCTCCCCCCTCAGCCTCCCAGAGTGCTAGGATTACAGGTGTGAGCCACCGTACCAGGCTGCAGCTTTGCTTTCTAAAGCTTTGTAATTAATTGATTGAGTCAGGCCCATCCAGATTATCAAAGATAACCTCCCTGACTTAAAATCAACCCATTATGGATTTTAAACACATCTACAAAATGCCTTCACAGTAGCACCTCAATCAGTGTTTGAACAACTAGGGACTGTAGTCTAGCCAAGTTGACAGATCAAAAGGACCATGACATTGATGATTAAAGAACCCGTTGCCCTCTAATTTCCTTTTGGGCATTCACAGTTTAGGTAATATAAACTTTTAGCTAATATAATACTTTGGATAATAGTGACTAAATTCAGCTTTGCTGATGCCTCTGACTTCAGTTACTTTAACCAAGTGCAAACCTCTAGCTGCTTCTGTTGTCTGTTGATGCCCAAAGGCTCATGTGATCTGGAACAGTAAGTGGCTTCTTTCTGATTTGCCAGGAACAAGTGGTTATGTTAGTTGAGGAGCCAGAACACTAATTTCCGTGATTTGACTATGGTACAAGTTCTGTGGGGTGGGATGCTGCTTTTTCTTTCATCCTGGTAAACATTGCAGGCTTGTTATGGTGGTTGAAATGCTGGATTTAATCTTTTATTCTTATGCCGGGAGGTTCACAGTAAATGAGGGGTGTGGTCTGTTAGGGGGAAGGCTGTGGCTTGGCCCCTCTGCACCCTGTCAGCACTCGCACACATACACACACCCACATACACCACACACACGTGTTCAATAGCGTGTGACTGCATCATGTAGGGGCTCGTTATTGAGCTGTAAGGGCTGACCTTGAGAAGCTGTGGGCAGTGGTTTGGGGGAGGTCGTGGGGCCCAGTAGAAACAGCACTGGGCTGGGAATGAGTCCCTGCTACTAACTTCTCATCAACTCAGTTTCTCCAATCTTCTACTCATTCCCTTATTACTCAGGATGTAATCGTTTAGTCCCAGACTAAGCACGAGGCTTTCGGGATTTGGTAGTGAACAAGACACATAGTACCCTGTCCTTTCAGAGCTTACTGCTGAGAAATTTTAATAAACAGCAGCGATCATATCATTAGTATTTACAGAAGGTTACCATGTCCCAAGCATGTGAGTTATGATAGAGGAAGTGGGGGTTAGTCTAGCTTAGGGTCAGGAAGCTTCTGAGAGGCGATGAGTAATAACTAATACCTTTCCTACTTTGGAGTCACGTCCTTTTCTTGACCCCCTTTCCTTCTCCTGGGTGTCCTCTTTCTCGGCCGTCTCAGGCTGCCCCGTCTTGGTCTCCTCTCTTCACAGACCCTTCTCGGACCAGCCTCTCCAGCCTGATCACTCATTCAAGCTTTTTTCTTGAATCTGCAGCTGCCTGCCGGGTATCTCCTCATGGAAGCCAGCAGGGATTTGAAAGGCACAACATCTGGGAAGAACTCAACTCCTCCATTATATTCTTCCTTTCCTTTTTCTGCCTCTGATAATTTTATCACAATTTTTTTTGTCATTTAGGTCAAACGCGTAGTTAGTCATCTGTGGCCTCCCTTCTCTGTCACACCTACTAGTCTCTCAGCCCTGCTGGCAGGACGTCTCTCCTCTCTCCTCTCCACTTGTGTGCCACCCTCAGTGCCGAGTCACGCTGTCTTGGCCACTTCCCTGGGCAATTGCTATAGCTTCATGCTTACAGTTTTCCCTCAACTTTAGTCCATCCTCTTTGGAGCTACCAGAGCGTGTATTCTCAGTGGATCTCGCCACTCTGTTGCTCAAAGCCTTCGGTGGGTCACTGCCAGGCTCTGCAGCCACACGCCTGGGTTCTAAACCCGACTGCCACTGACCAGCTGGGTTACCCTGGGCAAGTTATGAACCATTCTGTGCTGTTGTTATTTCATCTGTACAACAACTGTGACCATCTCATAGGGCTGTGATGGAGATTCAATGGGTCAACATATGTGTAGTGCTTATAAAAGTGTCCGACAATATCAGCATTCCATCCCGTAGAACCTCTGCCTCCTTGCTCCTCCACATTTTTCCTCTTGCATCTTGACTTTTTGCTTTTCTAACTCTCATTGTTGGTTATATTCCGGAATTGTTGTTTTGCAAAATAGTACACAAACTAGTGGCTGGACCCACATGAATTATATGATAAATGATATACTTGTTTTCCTTCATATTCCCCTAAAAACTATACATAGTAAGGCTATATATATAAATATATATGTATATACACACATATCTATATGCTAAATAAAACATATATATATAGACACACATATAGATTCATGTATACGCTATTATTTCTTAGTTGATTGGCTCAATGTTTTGACGATGCTTCTAAATGAAAAAAAAAACTTAGGCAAATCCCTACTCATAATGTCATGGTGAAAGATAAATTTTTGAAAACTGTCTAGATAATAGCTTTCCATCACATTAATCATGAGATACAGTTTTATTTTGTTTTGTTTTCAATGTACTGGTTATTCCTTTAAGGGTGAGCTGTGCTGACTGGTGTTAGTGAAAGTTACCAGTGGGCATGTTCTCAGGGCCTCTCAGTCCCCATGAAACATACCCGCTCAGAGACATGGAAAACCTCTGAGATGAGCTCATGCAAATGATTTCTGGGATGAAAATAGCAACATGAGGTAGTGCCAGGAACTTCAGGTTCACAGAGTATAATTAGGATTTTTTTCAAATCGTTGCACACTGTAATTTCATCATTACCTACATTCTTTAATTATGGGCTCTAATTGCCCATTTTAGTTCTTTAATTAGATATAAAGACATTAATTTTGTCGATATAACAATCAGCTTAAATGAACTTCCAGGTTCTTTCCCCTACCCTACTTTTCAAGGAAAATTAATACATCATTAAAAAGTTTGTGCACAGAACGAACCTCTCAGAGGCCAGCTTTTGGGAGCCAGGAAGCATTTTCCCAAGAGGAGCCCTGGTTCAGGAAGGATGTGGGAACAACACCCGCCTATATTCCCCATACACTGTGTAGTTTCATGTCAGAAAGACCCTGCTGAGTGTAGGGCAGGGAAGAACTCCCTTAATTCAAAGAACACCAATTTCTCTCGATTGTAAAATGTAAAGGTGACATCAATGCTTAATGAGTCATGGGAGAGGAAAGAATTAATGTTAAGATAATACTGGCTTTTTATTTCTCTTGTGACTTAAAAAGATAAGAAGATGAGGCATTTTAAAATTATGGGGTTTGTATTTTTTATTTGTGTATAGGCAGCTGATTATCTATATATCATTTGTCTGCCACTATATGTGCGTGACTATATGTGTAAGAGAGAAAGAGATTGCTAGAATCAATTTTATAAGAACTTTTATTAATTCAGATCTCTTTTCATTTTTTTTCTCTATAGCACTCTACTTAAAACAAAACAAAACACAGACTAACTCCAGAGTTTTTTCCCAGGGACCATGCTATGTTCGTTCATCCTGCATATTTTACATGTGTATCTATTTGCCCCCATTTATCAATCTAAGCAAAGACCGGCAGTTTGGTAGAGTAGAAAGAGCCTTAGTAAGGTCACTGCCCCTTATATCTCTTCTTTTTACACACACACACACACTCTACTTGTAATCTCACTAGTCTCACGTTGTAAATGCTATCTATATGCTCCTGCTCCTCAAATTTATATCTCTGGCCAAGGCCTCATCTCTGAGATCCAGATTTAGATAACAATCAGAACTCCTGATATTTCTACTTGGAAGACTCCGAGGTATTTTAAGCTCGATTAATCCCAAACTGGATTTACTATTCCCCCAAATGTATTGCCCTTCTAGTCTTCCCAGACTTAATGAATGGCAACACCACCCATTCAGGTATTCAGGCCAAGCCATCCTTGATCATTCCTCTCTCTACATGTGAGCCATCAGCAAGGCTTAGTTTGTTCTCCAGAACGTGTCTACGATCTGCTCACCTCGCTCTTTCTCCAGTGCTACTGCTCAGTGCAGGCTGCCTTCACTGCCACCTACCTAACTTCTTCTTGTTTTTTCCCTTCAGTGCTTGCCTCTGTCTATCTTTTTCCCCAAGACCAGCAAGAGAAATTGTTATAAAAAATAAATTAATTCATGTCACTCCCTTGCTTAAAACTTCTCATCAACTTCCTTTGAATAAAGCTCAAACTTGTCATCATAGTGCATCAGTCTGCTAGGACTGCCATAATAAAATGCCACAGATTGCATGGCTTAAACAACAGAAGTTTATCTCCTCACTGTTCTGAGGGCTGGGAAGTCCAAGATCAAGGTCCAGCAAGGTTTGGTTTCTGGTGCGGGATCCTTTCCTGGCTTGCAGATGGCTACTTTCTCGTGATCCTTATATGACACTGGGGCAGGTGTGTGGGGGGGGAGAGACAGTGAGCTGTCTGGTGTCTCTTCTTATCATATGAGGACACTAATCCTATCATGCCAGAGCTCCACTCTTATGACCTCATTTAACCTTAATGGCTTACAGGTTCTATCTTCAAATACAGTAATATTGGGAGTTAGGGCTTTAACATATGCATTTTGAGTACTCTCTTTGGGTAATCTCTACTCCCCCAGGTCATCTCCAAAAGAGTCACTCTGGACAATTTCTGGTTCCTTGAACAGTCCAACTCTTTTCTCCTTCAAAATCTTCATGCAAACTGTTCTGTCTGGGACAACCAATTCCAGACTCATTTCTTCCTCCTGGCCTTTCTCCTGGTGACTCCTCTTCATCCTTCCAGTCTGAGCTTTCACCTTCCCAGGGAAGACCTCCCTATCTGCAGATCTCCTTATCACTCTTCATCCCTGTGTCCTGTTCATTTCTTTCATAGAACTCAGCATGCCTTGCAATTGTTCATTTACTTATTTCCCCAATATATTATAAGTTCTACCAGGATAGCAAGTCTTGTGCTCTTAATTCACTAATGGATTATCCAGCAGATATATTTGGTAATAAATAATATACTCTGGTGAATGAAAGGATAACAGAAACTCTACCTCCTTGGATTTAGCAATACAGAGAAGGATTAATCTGCTTTCATACGCAACCAAAGAATAGGCTAAAGTGTGACTTTTATGTCTTGGTGAGAGCAGACCACCCCTTTTGCTTTACTATTTCACCAACAAATCTCTCTTTTGTTTTCACCGGTTATTTGGAATATACAAGTTAGTCAGAAGTTTCACTTTGAGGCCTACTTCTGCCACTTGCTAGTATAAAGATCAACTGGTGCAGAACACTATACAAAGATTATTTATTATTTGCTACAATGTTGAAAAGCCTCACATAGAGTTTCCTCTCTAGGATCACTTTAAAAAGTGCACAGAGAAGTTTTCACGATTGGGGTCAGAGGAGAAACATTGCTTCACCTAGCAAGTGCTTCCTAAGAAGTTCCCACGGTCCAGGGACTATGTAGGATGCTGGAGATGTGGAATGACAGCATTACACGGCAGTGGGGATGGCATGCAAACCAGTGAGTGGAAGGAAGGGACGCTGGCACTGGCACAGCATTCACCATAGGGCTAAAGTGACCACAGAGGACATATGGTCAATTCTATGGGGCATGATGGTGGGAAAAGGAAGGGTGGTGATCTCATCCCTGTAGATGGCTGGTTTACCAGTCAAAAGGGATGGATGTGCAAAGGCCTGGAGCTTCCAAGGAACACACACACTTTGTCTGACCTGCCAAAGCACATGTCTCAGAGAGAATGTGCCTGGCCCAAAGACTTGCACATACTAGGCACTTAGCTATTATTTGTTTAATAAATGCATGAATAGATAAAGGTGGCAGGAAGGAGGTTGAGATGTTGGGAGAGGCAAGAGCATGGACGGCCTTGTACGTCATGCTAGGATGGGTGAGGAGAATTAGAGAGGTGGTCAGTGGAGTTTTCTTTAAGCAGGAAAGAGACCCTATTAGAGTGAGTTTTAGAAAAATTCCTCTGGCTGCAGAACGGAAGATGGTTTGGTAGAAATGAGACTGAAGCCATGAGCATAGGCAGGAAGGGTTTTCCAAAGGCATGAGCATTTGAAAGGAGCCGAAAGTATAGACAGGAAGGGTATTCAGAGATTGTTAGAGAAATTCAGGGAGAAGTCCTGGGCTTGGCCTAGCAGTGTAGAGAGCCAGAGACAGACAGGCAGGTGAGGGATTGGAATGTGTGAGTGAGCATGATCAAGTTGAACATGCTTGCGAGTGTGCAGGCAGTGAGCTGAAAACTCTGTGGGTGTGTGTGTGCACTTGAGTTGAATGTGTCCATATGTGTGTGCAAGTGATTTGGAGAGAGTGTGTATGTGATGTGTGTTGGGATGCAATGTGTGCTGGTGCATTGGAACGTGTGTGTGGGTTTGCATGACTGCAAGTGAACAACAATCGAGAATGATGCCTAACATTTACCTATTTGGCCTGAAGACTGATAAAATACTCCTTCTGCCTTACTCCTGACCACATGCTCTAAGTCACATGCAGAAATGGGCAGAACATCTCAGCCCTGTAATTCCAGCCTGACTCACACTAAGTTATTTCCAACCAAGTGAATTAATTGCTCTCTCCTTATGCTCACACAGCATTTTTATCTATAAAACTTGTCACACCACTATAGTTATTAGTTTTTATAGAGATACTTTCCCTTTGCTAGGCTGTGAAATCCTTAAGGAGGAGAAAGCATGTCCTATATCTTTTTTTCCCCTCCAGATTCTAACTTCTTCAGGCACATACTAGGTTCTCAGTTAATGTGTGTTGAATAAACGAAAAGAATAGTCACACTTTTACAGTTTATTAAGCCCAGACATAAAGCCTCCAAAGCAAAATCTCATGATTGCCTCCTGCACCTTTTGGAAACAACAGCAGTGACAGTTAAGAATCTACTATGTGCTAGGCACAGTACCAAGTATATTATGTACTTTTCTTATTGTGATTGACTTTTTAATTTAATTTAATGCTTTTTTATATTTATTTATTTATTTATTTATTTATTTTAATGCTTTAATATATTCATTAGTCCTGAATAGGTCCAATGTATTTAAAAGTCCTTGGAGTTTAAGAAATCCTAGGAGGTACATATTATCGACTGCCTTCTACACATGGCAAAAAGTGAGGCTCACTGAGGTTATATAATTTGCCAAGTCACACAGCTAGAAAACAGAGGGTAACATCAGAACTCCAAACCCGCGCTGTTACCAAGTGTGCTCTCAGCCTTCTCTTCCCCAGGATGCCCCATGCCCAGCTTTCTAGTTCCTGCACAAATGGAAAAGTTGTTGCCCTTCCTGTGAGAAATAAAAGGGTTTAATCTGGTCAAAAGGAAGCACTGTTTCCTCTGTGCCCAAGAGGGTTGGCCAATCACAGAGAGTGAAACAAAAACAATATTATCCCAGAGTTGTGGCCAGTTTGGGTTCACTCCAGCTTTGGACCGCTGTGAGCTGGGTCCCAGGAGTGCACGAGGAAAAACAATAATAGTTTACTTGAGATCCACGCCTGCGGTGGGTTGAAGATAGAGATTCCCCTTCCCCCGAACTATTGTGTTTTTCTTTTCTTCCCCAAGGATCCAGGCAGGATGCTTTCTACCCCAGGAGGAGCTACTTCCAAATGCTGGGTGGAAAACTTCAAATTTGTTGAGGATTTGCTCTTTCCAACTCTGTGTTATTACCATGGAGGACTTAATCAAAAGGGCAAGGGCCCTCTATGTCTAGATTGCTTTGTGCATAGTTAGCATTCAATTAATATTTTCTTGGTCGATGGGCTCTGATTGGCTGGTTACACTTTACAATGCTCTATTCATGGATAAATCATGGTTGATCCTCTCAAGCTCCTTTTGTCTTTTCCCAGTGGGTTTCTCATTGTCATGGGTAACCCCTGGAGAGAGACAAAGGGCAGAGGAGCCTCTCCTACATGAATAGGTGGGGGCATCCAAGGGAGATCTAGCTTTTCCTCCTTCTGACTTTTCCACACCCTCCAAATTGGATGACTCATCCACATGGTCTTTCTATTTAGCGTCTTGGAACTGAACAGCACCTCCCAAGCAGCCCTCAACCCTGGGAACCAGGCAGAAATCAGTGAAAATTGGGGGGAGGGCATGAATTTCAAGGCAGTCAGTGATTTCAGGGATCCAAGATAGTATCCTACTTCTTAAACCTCTCCTCCCATCTGCTGGATATGAATCACTCTCTCAGCTTTTGGCTTTCATATCTACTTTAAATACAACTCTTCATTGCCTCTCCCATTTTATATTATTTATACCTATGTGTCGGGGCTTGAGCAAAGGTGTTTTTTAAAATTTTTTTTTAAATCTTTATAGGAAGAAAGCCATGAAGAATTTGGGCAACTTGTAGGGAAGAAGGAGGGTGAATTTGGTGAAACCTAAAGTCAATAAAGGTCACTTACTGGGGAGACAATGAGCTCTGCAGACAGGCTTTCAATATGTAATAGCAGTGAAGCACATGGATCTAGAGCCAAACTGGCTGAGTGGAAGAGTTGATTCTGTTACCTATTAGTTGTGTGACCTTGGGCAGGTTAAGTAGCTTCTCTGAAGCTTAGTTTACTCATATGTAAATTAGTGATAATAATAATTCCTACCTCATAGGGTTACTGGGAGGATTAAGTGAGGCTATGTATGTAGAGTGATGAGAACAGTGCATGACACATAGTAAACACTCATTGAAATTAGCTATTATTAAAATTATTAATATTTGGTTATTAAAGGTTTGTCCTACCTGATGTGTCAACCTCTTTCCAATAAATGTTCTGAGATTTAACATTAGAAACCTAGACTTGCAGAAAGTTAGAGCTGAAAGGAACCCTAGAGATCATCTAATCTAAAGTCCTCTTTCCTAGATGAGGAAACATAGGCTCGCTGTCACAGAACAAGTCACTGAGGGATTGGAAAACAGTTTCCAGTCTGTTGCCCAGGACACATTCTTTTCCACGGAGCTGCCCATGCTTGTCCTGGAGGGCAGGTAGGTTAGGTCTTCAGAGATAACCTCATATCTTCCTATAAAGCCATCTCCCCTCAAACAGTGCTATAATTTCTATTCGAGTCCCTCGGATAACAGAGTAGGTTGTGTTCAAAGACCAGTGAGCTGGAGAAACTGCCCAACCACTGATCTCCAGGTTGGACCTGGTGATAGCAGCTTAGTGGAGTCTGAGAGTTCTAAAGACCTATGGTTCAAGGAAAGGGTCCTGAGAAGTCTGGAGATAATTTGACATGGAAAGAGAACATGCAGATTTTCAGAGACACAGATGAACATCTTATGTTTAAGTCAAGAATTCAGATATATTCTTGTTGGGATGGTTCTTACAATGTTGAGGCATGTTCTTAACAAGAGCAGCGCTCACTAGTTTGTTTCTTTCTTGTGGAAGGCTTCCGTTCAATGGCCTTAGACATATTTAGAATGGTACTAGGAAAACGGACTAAATGGAATTCTTTGACAAAAAAGGTATAAAAATAATATAACCCAACCTTAGAGAAGACTTTTTTTTGTTTCGTTTTCTGCAGGGAGGGGAAGAGGTCTTTACTCATAATCCTATCACTGAACACATTCCAGTCTTTTTCTATAAACACACCATTTTTATAAAATTGAAATTATAGAGCTAAGACATTTCTAAGAAAACTCAAGTTCAGTCAGGGACTTGCTGATGATTACCCTCAGGGAAGTCAGTCTGGCTTCTTTTTGGGGAGGAGGGTTGTGTCCTTACAAATGTGAGCATCTGTGTTTTTGTGAAGGAGTGCAGTAGAATGAAGAGAACATTGTCCAGAGCCCAAAGGTCCAGATTGAAACCAGACATTAAGCCTGGACTCTGCTTCTCCTTTTACTGGATGACCTCCTTGAGAAAGTATCTTAACCTTCCTGGACCTGTTTTCTAGCTTTTATAAAATAGATTACTGGCATATCAGCTTGTTTAACATGTATTGTGCTCAGCCTTGACACACAGGCAAAAGGTTTCCAGGGACTCAGGGTTAAAATTTCATCTATATGGTCTTGACTGCAATGTGGTTGATTGATTTATACAATTTAAAATTGTAGATTGATTGAGAGTCTTTTGCTATACTTATTTTTTTTATGCTGGTTTCCCAGGTCCTCTCCTCTCTGTGGTGACTGGGGTCATTTACCAGGCCATCTTGTCCTTCTCTTTTCATTAATTTGTTCACTCAAGTCCACCCAAATCTCAAGAGACCAAGCGTGGATGATAGGGGCGGTAGATAATGTCTTAGTCTGTTTGGCCGGCTATTGCAAACTACCATACACTAGGTGACTTATAAATAACAGACATTCATTTCTCACAATTCTGGAGGCTGAGAAGTCCTAGATCAAAGTATCAGAAGATTCGGTATCTGCTGAGGCCTGCTTCCTGGTTCATAGACACCTTCTTGACTTCTTGCTGTGTCCTCACATGGTAGAAGAGGGAAGGAAACTCTCTGGGGTCCTTTGTATAAGTCCACTAATCACATTCATGAGGGTTCCACCCTCATAACCAAATCACCTCTCAAAGGTCCCAACTCCAAATATCATCACTTTGGGGGCTAGGTTTCAACATAAATTTTAGGGGACCACAAACATTCACTCTATAGCAGAGAATGAATGTTCACAGCACAGGAATTTATATAGCTGCAGAGAGTCCTGAGTTGTGTGTAGATCTTCACTCCTCTGCTCTGAGTCATCTTATAAGCTGCTTCATTCAAGAGAAGAGATTTAAATTTTGAGTTCCCCCTTGGAACATTTAGGTGATTCCTGCTAAACAGAGAATAGCCTTGAGCTATAACCTCATGAGGTCTCTGGTTAGGTCTATGTGTCTGCTTTGGACCAGACCCAAGGAACTGCCCTGTGTCCTGTCCAGGCCCTTCCCACCTCTTTCTTGGAGAAACCAGTATTGAAGGTGGAAGGTGGGGGTCAATGTTTACCTTGGTGGGCCTCACTTGAGCTGGACACTGCTGCTTTGTTTGCCCAGGCTGAAGTAGGCCCCTCCTTTTTGAATTGGCCAGGTACTCTCCCTCAGTCACTTGGCCTACCAGTGATTTTGGCCCCTGCTGCCCAGGCCCTCTGGGATCATAAGGAGAGCACTATTACCCTCTGCCTGCCCAAACCTAGCAGCAACAGCAGCTAGCAATGATTGGCGTTTACGGCTGCAAGTCCTATCAGGCCAAAGACGCAACCAGTGAATTGGAGCTTCAATTCTCTCCCAAGTGGAGTTGGAGTTCACTGAGTAGGTGAACTTGTCAAAATAGGTACAGCCTGTGCCAAACTCAACTCTAGGGGTAAGGATGAGGCTAGCCCAGGTGATAAAGCATAGTGGGTTCAAACAAAAATGCCAGAGCCAGACAGGGTTCAAATTCTAATTCCATTGCTTCCTCGATATGCTAACTTAGACAAATAGTTTTTATGTCTTTGTGTCTCAGTTTCATGCTCATTCAGGAAATGCACATATTTTAAGGATTTTGGGGATTTTGTTTTCAGGATTAAATGAACTAATACATTAGATGGAAACACATGTAATTGCTGGTATTTAATTAATTTGAACCTCTAAAAATGACAAAGATTAGCAGAGTGCTTTAAAAACATGACCCAACTATATGCTGTCTATAAGAAGCTCCCTTCAAATATAATGATATAGGCATGTTGAAAGAAAAATGATTTAAAAAGCCATATCATACAAATATTAATCAGAAGAAAACAGGAGTATCTATATTAATAGATGTGAAAATCCTCAACAAAATATTAGCAAATTGAATATAACCATGTACAAAAAGAATCACATACCACATCAAGTGAGGTTTATTCCAAGTATGCAAGACTGGTTCAAAATAAAAAAGAATATGATCATATTAATCAATGCAGAAAATCATTTGACAAAACTTAACACACATTCATGATAAAAACTCTCAGCAAATTAGGAATGGGGGGAGTTACCTCAACTTGGTAAAGAGCATCTATAAAACATCTGCAGCTAACATCATACTTAGTAATGAAAGACTAGATGCTTTCTCCCTAAGACTGGGATCAAGGCAAGGGTGTCTGCTCCTGCTGCTCTTTTCAACATCATATTGGAAGTTCTAGCCATTGCAAAAAACAAATTAAAGAGGAGGAAATAAAACTATATTTGAAGATAACATGGTTGCCTACATAGAAAATCCCAAGACATCTACAAAAAATCCCCCATAAAATTAATCAGTGGTCTCTGCATGATCACAGGATACAAAAATCAATTGTATTTCCATAAACTTATATTGAACATGTGGACACCAAAATTAAAAATACAGTGCTATTTATAATCATTCAAAAAATACTAAGTGCAAATATAACAAAACATGCACAGGACTTGTATGCTGAAAATTATAAAGCCTGATGAAAAAATCAAAAGAAGATCTAAATAAATGGAGAGACACACTATGTTCATGGAATTAACTCCACATAGTAAAGACACAACATAGCAAAGATGTCAGTTCTCCTTAAATTGACATATAGGTTTAGTGCAATTCCTGTCAAAATCTTAGCAATGCTGTGGGGTTTTTTTGTAGATAAAAACAGGATTTTTCTAAAATTTAGATAAAAAGGCCAAGGAACAGTAATAGCTAGAAAAAATTTTACAAAGAAAGAATGAAGTGGGACAAACTAGTCTACCCTATTTGAAGACTTATTATTTACAGCTATTGTAATCAAGACTGTGTGGTATTGACAGGAGGGCAGACACATAGATCAAAGGAACACAACGAAGAATCCAGAAATAGACCCACACAAATAAACCTCTGGGTGGCCTTATTTTTAAAACAGCTCTAGACTCAGCATTAGGAAGCCAAAGCTTAGGTCCCAGGACTACTACTCACTTGCTATGTGGCCTTGGACAAGTGATTTCTTCCAGTTCTAAAACTCTTCGATTCTCTGCGTCTAAATCACTTAACTTTTTCTGCCTTAGTTTCCACTTCTTTTTAAGGAGACATGCTGTCCTCTTACGTCCAAGCCTTTATTTAACAACGATGACAAAATAGTTTTCTTTTTTAAGTATAAGAAATTCTACATACCAAGAGAATCACTACTTTGATGTTAATATAATAATACACTTCAGTATCATAAGAACTTGACTCTGTGTACCTGAAGTCCCATGCTGAGAACTTTAATATAATTTGTTAATTTGGTTTCTTTCTTCCCAACTAACACCACCAGTTCTTCATTTGGACTTTTTAAGAAGCATGAGGAATGGGATTCATCTTTGCAGAGCTGTTTTTAGAGTTTTCTAAACTCCAAGGCTCAGGGTTTGGCTATGTGAACTTCTGAGAATGCCTGTGATCAAGAAATTTTATAGCAATTAAAGTGAGATTCAAAGATACTTGCTCTGTTTCCCAGTAGAATAATTCTGCTTGTGTGGGCAGACAAATCTTGAAATGATTCAAATCAACCAACAACCAACCACCCAAAGGGGATTATATGTAAATTCATGTTGTATGGGTCCTGGGAGCTTGGAAAACTATATACATGGAGCACAGAACGAACACACACACACACACACACACACACACACACACATACTCACACACAGACTAATAGCACCCTTAACTTCCTAATGTGTGTAGGGTTTGGTACCATAAATACCCACAGTTCAAAATAAGCAAACAAATTTGAAATCTGTAGATGCAGATAACACCCAAACTTGATTAATCTGGGCCACAACAACTTTTCCCTTTTAAGTTAGTAAGGCAATACAGCAGAGTGGTTAGAAGTGTGAATTCTGGAGATTGTCTGAATTTAAATCCCGATTAACTGTGATCCTGGACATGTTATTCAACTATTTTGTGCCTTGGTTTGTTCTTCAGTATAATTGGAGTACTTATAATACCTATTTCATAGTATTGCTGTGAGGATTTGAGGCAATCATTTATACTATGCTTTTGTGTATGAAAAGCATTGAGAACAGAGTGAAGCAGAAATATCTGTGTTCTTTCATACAGTGTGTGAATATCTTGTCTGGTGCTATTGCCACCATACTCCCACTAGTATTCATTTCTTTATTTGGGTCCCTGAAACACACAATCATGTTTCGAGGAGAGGCAGCAGAGTGATTTACAAACTAGCTGATTAGACTGAGAGGCGGATTGGAGATCTAGGTTGGGAGCCTGGGTCTAATCTTAGCGCTCCTGTTTACAAGGTACATAATTGTGGACAAGTCAATTGATGTCCATGAACCTCATTCTCATCTGTACACTGGGTGATCTCTGAGGTCCTTTCTGGCTCTAACATCCGAAGAGGCAGGATGCTGCAAAGGTGAAGAAACTGTTTCATCAACATACATGCTATGGAAGCTTACTAATGCTAGTATGGGTTGAGCACTTTCTCTGTAGCAGCCACTTTTCTAAGCCACTTCGACCTAAGCCACTTTAACCCTTGCAGCAATCCTCCAAAGAAGGGTTTTCATCATCCCATTTTGTAGATAAAGAAACTAAAGCAGAGAGGAGTTAAGCAATTTGCCCAAAGGCTACATGGCTCTTAAGTGGCAGAGCTGGGATCCATATCCAGATAAGGTAGGGCACACATGCCAGAAATTCTGTTCAGCACCAGGCAGCGCTAGGCAAAGGATAACAAAAGAAGAGGGACTGTGCCCTATTCATCTTATTTCTGCCACAGTCCCATAGGAGTATCTGGGGCTTCTTAGAGGTCCTCAATAGATATTTATCATTCTTATTGTTGACGACGATGACAAAAATTTGTTGGAATAAATTGAATTCAGCTTCCTGGGTTACTAAGAATGTTGACTGTGTTAAGTTTCCTTTTCTGTTGTTAACATTACCCACACAAGGTGAAGATTTTGGTTAGAGGCACAGAAGGGCCCCTGACCGGGTAGAAAGTGGAAAGATCCAGAACAAGGCAAGACAGCAAGGCTTTGGGCTTCCCTGGTCTCTCCTCTGCCTGCCACTTGCCCACCACTGTCATCATCTCGTGCCTGGTAAAGTGGTCTTGCTGTGTTCCTATGAGGTGGAGTTGCACCTCTCTGATTTCCCTTAAGGGTGCCCTGGATGTGGCAGAAGGAAGAGGGGGCATGGCATTACTTGGACCAGGGATGCTGACAAGTGGTTTGCTCTTTCTTTTGTGACCAGCAGCCTCGTCTTAAACCTAGGAATAAGTGTGGCCACCGTGGCCATGAAATGCCCCACTACTTGGCTGGTTTTCACTGGCTTCTGTAAGTTCCATGCAAATTATATAGACTCTCCCTAGCCAGGTTGTCAGCTCACTTATTTTCAGAAGTGGCAGATTAGAAATGTTG
>VBSM01000662.1:1048015-1101507 GCA_008086735.1 Cheirogaleus medius
AAAAAAAAAAAAAAGAAAGAAACTGCTTTTTGAAACTGCCACCTGGTCAGCTAAAAGTTTCCAGGCTGACTCAGTCCAAAGGTGATTGTTTTGGAAAACTTGAATGAGATTGGTTGGGCAACTTCAGCATTATGGAAATAGAGGGATGGGGCAGTTGAAAGAGCCCTTGCTTTGGACATGCTCTAAGTGACTTTTACCCATGGGAATATGAGAACATGCATTAAGAATGAAGCAAGTGAGACCAGCATGTGTCTCCAGTCCAAGCACCAGCACCCACAAATGTACACAACCTTTTGTCCTGTTCAGCACGAGACTTCTCCATGGCTCCTGTCTCTTCATTTTCACAGGTCCATTTACCACCTAGTTTAAGTGGTATGCTAGTCACGGCTAGCCTGTTAAGTGCTTACTATTTTCTGGGTACTTCCCAAGTATTTTACACATGTTAACTCATTTCCTGTCATGGAGCCATGTGCAGCAGGAGTAATTGTTATATTTTGCTGATAAGACAACTGAGGCACGGAGAGGTTAAGTATTTTGCCCAAGCCAAGTAAGTGGTTCAGCCAAGATTTGAACTTGGGCAGCACCTGGCTCTAGAGTCTAAGCTCTTAATCACAACACTACACCGACTCTATTAACCCTACAAGTTTATTGATGTTAAGCTCGGCTAGTTGAAGAACATGTATAAATTATCTCTATTAAAAATTCAAGTTGTATGAGGGTTGTGAATTTGCCAGTAAAGAAGACAGCCATGACTCACAGAGGATGGGCACCTGGACTGCGTCAGTAGACGTGACAGTCTAACAGCTGTCCCGGGTTGAACCGGGCCGTGCTCTACCAGAACACTGGCTGAAGAAGGTCCAGGAAAGTACCAAGGGGTAATGAGGTAACCCGAGAGTGTTCAGCTCCCAGCGCGTCCCTTGGCACCTGCCGATGGCAGCTTGGCTGGTTCTGGCTCTAGGTCTGGCCCTCCCCAGACTTTTGTCAATGGGTTGGTACCTTGATGCTTTGTTTCCACTGATGATGAAGACGTGGGACCCTGGATCCCCCCTTACGATGTTCTGCTGGAAAATTGCCCACACTTTCGTTATGTGCCTTGGGTTCCTTAATTCAGGCTGGTTGACATGGGACTTGGTTCCAGTAATCAGTGTTGGCTTTTTCTGTTATTGTGTGTCTCTTTAGGCTGGTACAGAGATGCACTGTGGATTTGGACTGCGCCTGGGGTGTCAGTTGCGACCCGTCTTCAAAGATAGCCAATGGCAAGACAAAAATACTCTGTCATGTAGTTGAATTTATGGAAACTCATGAATTTACAGGAATGTCTATTGTGTGAAGTGATGGCTGATACTTGTTGGTATCTGTGTTTCGAGCAGTGGTAGGCATTGTGTAGTCCTCACTACAACCTTCCATGGTAGGTGCAGTTATTAACTTGCCCCAGGCCATACAGTAAACAAATAGAGAAACTAGGATTTAAACCTCAGCAGTTAAGACCTAATATCTGTGCTCTTGGCTGCCAGACTATCTCGCCTGTCTCTTGCCAGGCTTTATAGAGAAAAAACGAGCAACATAGGACCTTCCTCAAAGACTGTCTTGTTGGTCTCATTTACTTAAGTGGTAGTCTTTGGGCTTACTTTAAGTTTATAGACTAGTGGAAAAAATGTAAAATGTCATTTAAAAATAATGCGTCAAAGTTTTATCTCAGGTTAATATTTCAAAGGGCTTACCAAGAACACAGAAGACAGAACGCTGAGCCATCAGGGACTAAGTTTATTTAGTTCTATCTTATCATTTGTGGTATAGTAACAATGGCCATTGTGTATTGAGCACATCCTGTGAGCTGGGCGCTTTCTAACCACTTTAATGTGTTTCCCCACGTTATGCTCATGCTTGCTTTCTGGGAGCTAGACTATGATTCTCCCCGTTTTATGGAAGAGGGATTGAGGTTCAGGGATGTTACATAACCTACTCACAGTCACACAGATAGGACGTGGTGGAGCTGGCGTACACACCCAGGCAGTCTGGCTCCTGACTCTGTGTTCTTAATTAACCATCACTCGAGAGTGGAAAGATCACTGGGTTTGGGGTTAGGACACTCCTGCCAGCTCTGCCAAAATGTCAACATGTGTAGTACTGGCCAAGTCACCTCTCCTCTCTGGTTCCCACTGATACATTCATTTATTCATTCAACAGCTATCTGTCAGGTTCCTACTATGTGCTAGTCATTATTAGTGCTGGACGCATACTGGTGAATAAGGCAGGTTTGGTCCATGCTTTTGTAGAGTTTACAGATGAATGTTCAGTTTCCTCATCTGTAAAAGATGAGAATTAAAATATAATGAATATTTCTCATTTTTTGAAAACCTCGTCTCTTTTTATAAACATAAAAAGTTATGCCTTCTCTAATGTTCTTTGAAATTTCCAAATGAGCGAATTACCGCGACTAAAAATAAATTAAGGCAGTTATAATATTGAATAATTTTTGTTTGAATCACACAGGCCCTCATGCCTGCCTGAGGAGATTCTCATACAACCCCGGGCATTCTTCCGGTTAAGAATCACTGGGATGGTATTCTTGCTCTAAAAATGGGATCTACAGTTAAATTTCTAATTGCTTTGAAATGCTGGGGTTGTGTCTATTTAATTTATATTCATTCTTTCACCAAGTTTGGCTCTTGGGCTCATGTGGCAAATAAAACTTTACTCATTCCTTTCACTGAAAACCCCTGCCCCCCAGGGCATTGCTGTTGTGAGTCAAGAGCACTCTCACCATCTGACATTTCCCCATCCTGTTTTTGGAGGGAACACCAAGGGACATTCCTCGTGTCTGACACGGTGGGCCCACAGGTTCCTGACGTACTGGCCTTGTGAGTTCGATGGGCTTTTGGCTCTAGGAAATGCTCGGGCTGCTTTTGCTCTGAGATTTTCACGGGAAACGATGCTTCACAGACCTCTTAGGAACACCAACAGGAACATCAGCGTCTCCTGAGGACTGAGCACTGGGAGAATTGGTGTCGCTAACACACTGCCTCGCACTCGACGGTGCATTACCCCTTGTGATTCTTTAATTGCTTTATGGATTCACTTGTAACCTCTGAGGGGTGGCATCACTGTGCGTAATATTCATAAATGCATGTGACACACTTGCCAGTTGTACTGTGGAGCAGAGAGCAGGAGTCTCATAATTATTATTAGATGAATTTATTTACTTGGAGTCCTAAAAGGAGTGATAGGTGTTATGCACAAAACCAATTCAATTTGACAAACATTGCTGACACTATGCTCAGTGACAGGCATGTAGAGATGAACAAGACCGGTGTCTAGTGATGTGCTGGCAAGTGTTTAACAACTGGCTCTGTGGGGGAGGGTGGGGAGCCTTGATTTGTAGCCTTTGCCCATCCCCATTGTGTAAATACTCTTACCAGGGTTGATTTCAAACTACCAGCATGATGTCAACTGGCTTGATGAATGCCTGAAAATTTAACAGTCAACTCTTATGAGCCTGTACAAGCTGGTCCTGCCCTCTACTGTCAGTGTCTGCTTTCGAAGTTGCCACTTTAGACTGGAGCATATATAAACAGCAATGCAGCATGATAAGGGCAGAGACACAAGTATGTGGAAGGTAGAAAGTATCTTAAGGGACAGTGGTTCAATTCTATGGTGGGCATAGCCACACGCTGAGCTGCAAGGGAAGACAGGGAAGATGAGTTCGGAAGGCCGATAGGTAGGTGGGGACAGGAACCTTCAGAACATCCTCATTGCCTTCAGGTCACAGGGAAATGGCTTGGCCTGGCTTTAAGGTCCCTAGCAGTGTAGCTCACCTTACCTGGCTAAGCTTTTCTCCCACATTTACAGCACAGAAACCTTCCACCCTAGCGAGTCTGGCCCAGTGTCTCCGCAGTCCTGGGGACACGCCCCTGCCTTGGCTCGTGCTATTCTCCCTGTTTGGAAAGTGCTCTCCCGTTGCCTCCATTTCCCCGCTTTACTCATCCTCCTTTGTGAATGCTTCCTACAACAGCTCAACGCGCAGAAGGCACCGCCATGAAGGGAAAGATTGGTAAAGTGGATTCCATTGCAGTCAAGGATTTATGTTTATCAAAAGGCACTGTTGAGAAAGGGAAAGGCAAACAATGGAGTCAGAGAAAATATTTGGAGCACTTAAAACCAATAAAGGACTTGTATTCAGAACATATATAAAGAACCCTTACAAACCAATAAGAAAAAGACAGGAAACAGGAAAGAGACTTGAACAGGAGCTTCACAAGAGCAGACAGACAAATGGCACATGGGAAAAAAGCTTGCCTTTATTCCATCTTCACTTCAGTCATCGGGGAAATGAGATACCCGTGCACACTCACCGAAATGGCTACAACTACCAAGTATTGTTGAGGATTTGGAACAGTGGAAAATAATATATACTGCAGGTGAGAATCAAAATCAGTACAACCACTTAGAAAAACTTTTTTTATTAAAATTGAATATATGCGTACTCTGTGACCAGCAGTTACTTGCCTAGCTATATATCTAACGAGAATACATCCGTATGTTTACTGAAGGGTATGCACTGGAAAGTTTATAAAGCGTCATTACTTATGGCTCCAAATTGGAAACACCCAGATGTTCATCAATAGCAGAAAATAAGTTATAGACTATTTATAAAGTGGAATCCTATACAGCGATGATAAACCGTGACATGTTGCTCCATGTAACAACATGGATGAATCTCACAAACCTAATTTTGAGTGAAAGGGGTGAAACACAAAAGAATACAAATTGAATTATTATATTTATATAATGTTCAAAAACTAGCAAGATTATTTAAGGGGTTATAAGTCAGTTTACTGGGTACCTCTGGGGAGGAATGAGGAGGGCAGGGGCTGGGGGGCCGTGTTGGGGGTTTCCGGGTTGCTGAGGATGTTATATTTCTTGCCTTGAGTGGTGATAACATGGGTGTGTTCATTTTGTTAGAATTCATTGAGCTATGCATGTGTGCTTTGTTTACCTTTCTGTACATCTTATCTTTTCATTAATCAAAAAGCAAAGGAGCTTCTGAACGAAAGTGTTAGAAATATGGGTGTGTGTTTTTCTGGACCACCTTTGTGTTTCTCTTTTGATGATTTCTATCTTCGTGAATGTACTCATTACACAGAGATATACCGAGAGTGACTATATGCCAAGAACTATTGTAGATACTGAGCATGACGCAGTGAACAAAATAGAAAAAATCGCTGCTCTCGCGGAGCTTCCATTCTCATGGGGACAGAAGGCAATTGAACAAATACATAAAATACCAGGGGATGACAAATGCCCTGAAGTAATATTGTCAGAAGAGTCAGAAGAGAGAGAATAATGGAGACGGGGTGAGGGTTTGGGCACTGATTAGGTGTTCCTTTATTTAGGGGGCTTGAGGAAGACCTTTTAACAGGCGGCCTGTGAGCAGGAGCCTGAACGAAGTGAGAGCGTGGGCCAGGGACAGATGTGGGGGAAGTGCATCCCAGGCAGAGAGAACCGTAGGTGCAAAGGCCCTGCGCTGGCACCCCCAGCCTCCGAAGCAGGAAACTCAGGCCTCATTCCCGCCTTTTCTCTTCCTTCTTCACCCTCATATTTGAACCAAACCATGATCCGTTTGATTTCATACCTCTTAATTTGTCCACTTTTTCTCCCTCCCCACCATTATTGCCTATTTGGGCAACAGTTTCTTAACTCTGCCTTCCCATTTCCCATTTTTCCTCCTCTGATTTTAGGTTACTCATCGGACCTGCCCCTCCTCTGCCTAAAAGCCCTCCAGCGGCTCCCGTTGTTGTCAGAGTAAATGCCCTAGGAGACTGCTGTGTTCTTCTCCTCTCTCAGTGGCGCTGGCATGTGCTTTCCACTCCTTGCTCTAGCTGCACCAAAGTGCTCCCATTTCCCCAGACTCCCTCTGAGCAAAGTCCCCTAGTCTCTGGGCCTTCCTCACGAGGGTGCTTCTGCTTACTCATTTCACGTTTTGCACACCCCTTAGGTCTCAGCTTAGATGTTGTTTAGTCTGAGAAGCTTTTCCTGCCCTTTAACGTTGGCCAGGAGTTTTTCCAAGGGGCTCCAGAGCACCCCGTGTTCTCCCATCACTGTGCTGCTACATCATTCTACCACTGCCTGGTATTTTTCTGAACCTCCCACTAAACTCTAAGACACAAGTGGGAGGCAACTGTGTCTGTTCGTATCCTCAGTACTTAGAATAGTTCTTGACGTTTAGAGATTTCTTAGCACATTAAATGGATGAATGCATGTTGAGCTAGATCTCTATGGTGTGACAAGAGCCTAGAGGTATTTTTATTAGTAACTGATAGGACTCTCTTACAGTCAAAACAATATTCATCAGCTCACAAAGGCCAGACCAGCTGTGTGTTTCAGTTTTTATTCCTGGTAGTTTTGTGCCCCCTAATTTCTCAAACACAGAGATTTTATCTTTCAAATTTTAATATTAGCTTATTTCATTCAGTCACATGTAACATTTTAGTCACAGAACTTTGAATATGTCTGTGAAGAAATTCACATGGAAAGATTCAAATGTCTTGCACTGGCTGCAGAGCATATCATTATTGTGACGTATTTCTAGAGTTTAGACTTAATTGCTAGCAAGAAAATTCTGAGTTACACTTTATTAGTTTTGTCAAGTTTTTGGCATGCTAGGAGGACATTCTTTCCAACTTGTTACAGCCCCTTCATATAGAAATGAAAGCTTTTAACGTGATGAGAGAGCTGGAGAGACAAGGGAGAAAGAGGAAGCAGCTCCTCGGATGCCGATGCTTTGATGCTTGTACCAATGTGAGCAGTGCTGCTATTATTGATCCCTGCTAGGCATGCGGATTGGAAGAGAGTTAAACAGAGGCTTAAAATGGGGCTATGGACCACTGTGACGAAGTCTCTCAAAATGACTTTTAAAAATTATTTTAACAGCATTATTTGGAGAATTATAAATGAGCATCAGATACACTCATAGCTACCATTTATTGGCAGTTGCTACACGCCAGGCACTATGATAACTGCTTTAAATAGACAATCTTATCTCATTCTAAGAGTCATATGAGATTACTACCATCATCCTCACTTTACAGATGAGAAAATTAAGGCTTAGGAAAGTTGGGTGATCTGTCCTAGGTCACACAGCAGGTTAGTTGTCATGCTGAGCTGTGAATTCAGTCCCACTGACTTGAAATGTGCAAGGCTACTAATTACTAGGTTCTGCTGCCTTCCATATTGAGAAATAAATAACTCATTCTAAAGCTGAGTGTGTCTTACTTTAGGTTATCTATTGCTGTGGATTATCCACGACAGGACCCACCCATTATGTTCCAGTATTGGTTAAAGGGTAGGAGAGAAGTGACAGCAAATTTCATGGGTGCAGTGGAGCATCTGACCTACAGAAGACACTGAAACAACATTTTTTTCCCGTTAAATAACGCTCAAATAAGCTTCACCAAGCAAAGGTTTATAAAAGAAGCTTGTCTAAATTGCGGGTGGGACTGGTGAGTACACTCAGCAAAAAGAGTCTTTCCTCTCTGAGGCAACTGTGACCCAGGAGAGGAAGAGAGTGGGAACAGCTGGCCATCCTTCCCTGCAGGGCCCCTGGCCCCCTCTCTGGCCTCCAGGCTCAGGGATCTGGCCGAGGGTGTGTTTGTTTGGCTGTGACTCTTTTCCTTCAGTTTCCCTCTCTGGGTGTCATATTTCATGAGCTCCAGGCTCTTGCCTGTTTCAGCCTGAGCCTTTCTGGCTTTAATCGCTGCCTCCTTGGCCAAAGCTAAGTGAGGGTTTGAAAAATGACACTGATTGGATGCACATTTGGTGGAGGCGATTGCTGGACAAGCACCTCACCAATCCCCAGCCCCAAATGCAACTGACAGCTACACCCTCCTGGTTGGGGCCCAAACCACCACCTCAGTAAGAGAGGCCCTTTTCCTCCTTCCTCCCCACCTACGCCCTTGCTGTTTGCTCAACTCTTCCTGCTGAAATCAGAGGCCCCGCCGCGTGCCTCTCAGCCTTCTTCCCTGCCCCTTCTGTCCACCCGGCCACCAGGCCACTAGCTTCCTCTGTGACCAAAGCCCCCACTTGTCTGACTGTGCTAATCCTCTGTGTGAGGCTGCACAGTGAACTTTCCACTTTTAGGGCCTGGGTTTCTGTACTTAGCTGCTCACAGTCTCCACTTCTCTGCTGAGATTTCCAGTGTACAAGAGACCTGACCAGAGCCCTCTCTTGTGCCTCCACACCTCCTTCTGCTGACTCCCTCATCATCATTACCATTCTGGGTGGGAGGTGGGGGTTGGTGAGGGCACTTTCACCCCTGAGTCTGATCATGATCTTAGTGGGGAGAGCTCAGTAGAAAAATAATGACGTATTTAGAAGCAACTCTTTCCCTGTTAATTTATTTATTGAACTTCATAAAATTCCTGGATAAGGACTATTGGTTAGAGTGTGTATTTCTTAGAAGAGATGGAATTAGAGACAGTTTTTTAATTAAAAAAACAAACAAACAAGAACTGCCCCCCAGGAGTGCACAGAGCAGCCCAAGTATCGGAGCCAAAGTGTTCTCGTGGGGAGGTCATAAAATCCAGGTTGTAAGAAACCCCTGGCAAGGAAAACTTGAAACTGCAAAATCTCACACGGTCATTTGTTGAAAACTGAAGTATCCCAACAAGTATATACCAAATGTAGGATTAGACATACTTGGAGAACTCTGTTTCGGTGAGAGATTGAACCTGCATGCTAACCTAGACTGCTTCTGATGAGAGCAGAGGAGGTGGGGCTTTTTGTTTGCTTTTGGTATGTTTGTTTTTGCTGCCAAGGTGTTGTAATGTCATGATTATTTAATATGTACGAGCCCCAGCCATGTACTAGGGATAGTCAAAATACATTTGCTGTGAAATGAGACCAGCTCCAGTTGTTTAAACAGCTCCAGTTGTAATAATAAGAGCTGAGACTCGATGCCAAGCACTGTTCTAAGTATTAACTCATTTACTCCTCAAGATGGTCCTCTTGGAGAGTACTGCTCTTAGCATCCCATTCTTCTGGGAGAAAACTGAGGCGTGAGTGTTAAGTAACTTGCTAGTAAAGGTCAGCATCGAGATTTAAAGTCAGGTGCTCTGGTTGCAGAGCCTGTGGCTCAGCTATTGAGCTGTACTGCTTGTTAGAGTTGTCGAGGGAGTGATCGTAGAATTAGATGGGCTATGGTTCTCCCTTACTCACCCTGAGAATCTGTAGTTATTGATACTAAAGACAGCAACTGCCAATTAAGTAAATCCTCTGTGAGACTGAGAATAGAATTTGCTAGTTTGCTGGTCACTGATGTTTTCAGTATATCTACCTGTCTGTCTGTACTAGAACTGCCTTCTTGGAACACTTGCTGGATGAAATTGAACACAGACCACTGACTGAAAGGAAAACGGAGAAGGTGGGATAGTTGAGAAGGGAGAAAGATTAGACAGACAGAAAAGCTCTGTGGGATACTGTGCCCAAGCAGAACTGTCAAGCGAATCGATTCTCAGAAACTGTTCAGGTAGATGCCCAGCTTACCAGAGTGGGCTAGCCCCTTGCCGTGTGCACATTTGAGGTTGTTCAAAGCACCAAGAGAGGCATGGTCTATGCCCATTCAAGGTGCCGAGTCTCCCTGCCACTTCTAGGTCTGCCTGGTACAGAGAATATATTTAATATACCCTTCCTTTTTCTTTATTTTCACTTCTGGATGTGCCGTGGTGATTAATTTTCAGGGCACAGGGGGAATATTTCCCATCTGAAGCCAAGTTGAGGTCCAGCCCTATGACCAGAGTTAAGGCTATCCTCTGCCCGCCTCCCTTGCTCCTCCCTGTATAAATAAGCATGTCTCAAGCATCTTCAGGGCTGGGCTAGGTCTCATTAGGAATGTTTTCTCCGACAGAAGCTGACCACTAGGAGGCTTGTAGGCACCTTGCAACACACCATTGCACCTCTACGCAGCAATCTGAGGGGCTATTCCGAGGATTTCCCCCAATAATTCATTCCCATTGCTAGATTTGGAGGTCTTCTCCTACAATTCATAACCTCTTAACAATATGCTTTATTCCTAAAGACCTGTTCTGGGGGTTTTCAAGGAAAAGGAAGGAAGATCAGTATGCTTTCCCAAGGCTGAAATTACTCTGTTTGACTCATACAGCAAGGAGTTTTTAAATCTGTAATCCTTTTGGGGTTTTCTGTACTATGAGGATATTCTCTGGGACTCCCCTCCCCATATCCTTATTTAACCAGAATTATCTGCAACAGGAAGCTCCCATGACAGGGTACACAGGAGAAGTCTAGCTTAGAGTGCTACCTTATATCAGTGCTCCACGATGCCCGTGAACGTGGGGAGAGGGCAAGGAGATTTTGAGAACTGACAAGAGCTATTTAGATTTCTCAATGCCTTCTCAGAAACTGTGTGCTGAATTGAATCGAAACTTATCTTCTGAGCATTATAATTCTATTAATAAACACTGACCTTGCTAGGCCACAGTGATTTAATGATTGCCTTTAAATGATCTATGTTAGTTCCACTTGCATTCATTTATATCTCATTTTCCCAACTCTACATTGTCTCTAGACACTTCTCCTGCCTCCCAATATCACTTGTTTAAGGAATAGAACCTACCCTGTCTTGCACTGCAAACCCAGATTTTTGTGAAAAATGAATTCTAGTAGTTGTTCTAATTTAGGATTGCTTACTTTGATGAACATTGGTTTTGAAGAGTACAGAGTATTGTTGGAGAACAGTTTGAGGCTAAATGTGGTTATGTGATCTGGTTCCTACAAACTATCTCCCGGTGGTTGGATGCTGCTTTGCCATTCTCTACTTTTTGTTTGTTCCAATCAAAGCATGAAAAAATAAAAGCAAAATGTAGAGTATCTTCAATGAATTCAACTACTCTTAAGTTCATTTTGATTTCCTTTCTATAAGAATCACTCATTTCTACAAACACCATCAATTTTATCCAAGCGAAAACAACGTTTTAGCTTCAAAACACACAGATATATTAATAAAAACAAGAACCAAAGTTCTATAGTAAAATTCTTAGACATAAATGCCAAGATTTTGGGGTTTGCAAATAAATAGATAACAGTGAGAAAGATCTTTTCCTCCTAATTAGCTTCTGTTCTCACCTTGTCCTATTATCCCAATTGGTATGTGGCTCAATGAGTTAGGAAAGCAATGTCCCACACATGCCCTAACTGCAATCATAAGCATCTGCCACTCTATTTTCAAACAAAGGTGGTTACACATGAGAGATCTTTAAACTGCAATGGACCACACAGAGGTGGGCGTCTAGCACATTTGCAGTCACTGCGACTTTGCCCTAAGCCTATCTCTCCCTGAGTTTCTTGTTTTCAATATGGTAGGATTCTAACCAATGATTTGCTTTCCCACTGTCAGCCTTAGCCCACCCCTCACTTGATGTTCACCGGCAGCACTATCTCCTGCCACTTTGGGCAAATACATTCCTTATCAGCCCCAGGTCCTGCCCAGGCTTGGGACCTGGTGAGTGCTGTGCCTATCAGGCTGTGTGGACCCCAGGACTATGACCTAGATGCTCACTTCCATATTCCACTTGTCTTTCCAGGGAGCTAGGTCAAGGATCTCATATAACTTAAAGACTTATACCCAGGGGGATATTTTGTTCTCAGGCAGCCTGAAAATCTGAGACTCCAGGATAGTATGGAGGATGCTGAGCCTTCAGGATTTTTATCACATGATTTCAGCCTTGGGAATTTGGCATACATGCAAACCTCTAAACAAGAGGGAGTATTTGCATAGAAGCATGAGCGTGCTGGCATTGGGTCATCTTTTTATTAAACACATTAAAACGTCCATTCTAACTAAAAATTTGGAAGCAATGGGACTCTAGGACTCTAATATTGGGATTTGGGGACATGGCAAGCCATTGGAGGAGATATTATTGAGAAGACACATCTATGAGGTGTTATTCAGAGTCATTAATCATGGCAGTATGGGGAATAAGCCTTCAAATTTCATATAGCTACTGGTGGAGACAAAAAAGGAAACTATATGTTGTATAATTAAGCCAATGTTTTCTTTTTCATATTCTATCTTCAGAATACAAAAATTTCACTATACCGAGCAATGCTCAAAAGAAACACTAAGCAGTGTTGGTTTATTCAATGCTATTTAACACCCTGATAAATAATGTAGGATTTGGGGAGATCAAGACATGGGAAGAAGAACTAAAAAAACAGAAAAAGTTCACCAATGTATGTTTGTAGGTTAAAACACTTGAATAAGTAGGATTTTGTAGCTGGCCACAGTGGATCTAATTATTCTTTGTTCTTTAATTCCACTTAATTCCCGATTAAGTGGAACTAAATAGGTTGACCATATTCTCTTGGAAAAGTGATCAATTTTGCCCTCCAGATCTCTTACTGAAGCACAAAGTTGATTTAAATAATTTAGCTATAGAAGAGCATGGCCTGGTATACCAGTTTTGCCACAGAACCTGGGCCAGATGGCATATGCAGGAAATGAAAGGTAACATGAGCATGTGAGAGTGTTCTTATGTCTATAAGCCATATGACTCTTGGCCATTAGCTATGGTTGTATAAGGCTTCAAATCTATATCAGTATAAATAAGGCAGTTCTTTCAGCTCATGAGTACCCATCTGTCTTCTGTGTTGGTCTGATGCCAGGTTACCCTGGTTTTGCACTCTGATGACTAGACATATAGGTTATTAAAATTGGAATGAATTTTAAAGGTTATCTAGACCAGTATCCTGCATAGAGAAGGCTCCTTCCTATAGCCACCCAAATAAGATGATTACCTAGCCTCTGCTTGAACACTCGCAGTCGTGAGGAGCTCATACCCTCACAAAGAAGCACATCTCATTTTTGGATCTCTAACTTTTAGGATGCTCCCCTTTATTTTTGGTTTAATCTGCCTCTCTGCCTCTTCCTTAGGCATGACTTTGGAGTGCTACTGTATGATCTGAATCCCTCTATTTCAGGATAGTGAGTCACATATTTGAAGACCATCATCAAGTCCTAGTGAAGTCTTCCTTTTTCTGCATGAAACACTCCAAAGTCTTTCAATAAATTCTCTTGTTATCTTGGTAGGGAATCATTCACCACCATCTTTTTTCTTCCCCCTGGAGCTATAATAAATTCCTTGAACCTTTGGCATTGGAGATATAGCTTCCTTGTCACAAGGTCCAATTCACCATCTCTGAGAAGAGTTTCATTCTTTTTGTTAGTCCTGGTTGTATAGTTCTGGGTTCTTCCCTTTCTCTTATTTTTCTTCCCAGCATCCTTATCACACAGCATTATTGTGCATAAAGTACTGAATCACAATTGTAATCTCTCTTCTTTGCAATTATTGTCACTCTGCCTTCCTTCTTGGATTATTTCTTCCATTTTCTATAGAAAACTTTTAACTTCTCCCATCAGCTGGAGAAAAGAGATGGGAAAAAAAACTCCCCCAGCTATTATTATGCAACTACCTGTTATGCAACTAGCTTACACTTATAGCCCATGGAAGCAGTGAGTTCAGAATAACCAAGAACAATGTAATATCTTGCATTGTTTACTCTTGTTTTGTGTGGATATTGTCTACCTAACCAGATTCATGTGTGTGACTCTTGAGTATTGGTCATTCATTGAATGTCTGTCACTACTAGAGTCCCTGACTATGTCGTCTGTTGATGTGGGCTTAGAGTTGTTGCTTCTACATGCAGTTTAAATGTAACCTCCTAATTATTTCAGCCTCATGGCTCTCATTCTTCTTTCAATAGCTATAGCATTTTTATTCTCTGCTGTAGCATTTAGTTGCATAGCCTTTGGTACTGCTTGTTGTCCAGAAGGAACAGAATGTGAGGAAGGGTATGTCGTTGTTGGTCCTTCCCTTTGTTTCATGGATTAAGAAATAGAGGCTCAGGGGAATATTTAACTCATCTAAGGTTACAGCATTAGTTGGGCAGCTGGTCAGATGCTGTTTCCACTAAACCACTCAGCTAGCTAACTCCCTGGGCTTTAATAGAGAAAGAGGCTTAAACCATGGTGTTTCTGATCTTCTATACTCTGTGTGTATATGTGTGTGTGTGTGCATTTTTTTCCTCTTTTTCAATTAACACATAGTCTAGTATGTACTAAGTTTTCAGTAAATGCTGGTTAATGAATATTTCAAACGATTTGTTTTCCTTTTGAAAGTTGGGAGGATGTTTAAGGAAAAATAACTCGATTGAGTATCGAAGCATAAAGTATAACTAGAGAAGTCATAGCTTGATATAGAGAGTCTGTTAAGTTTGTTCGGAAATTATATACATAAAGCATTGTTCTAGGTGCCATGGTACCTACAAAGCACGTGTAACCCAGTCTCTGAGCTCAGTGAGTTTATAATGAGATAAATACAGTTGGCACTATATAAATGTGATAAAAATAGAGACAAAAACCGAATCAGATGGGAAAAATGTACTTCCAGTCCAAGAGAGTCTTCTTAACATCAGCGAAGAGTTCAGAGGAGGGACGGTAACAGAGAGCCTGCTGTTATGTTGTTCTCCGCACTGGAAGAGGAGTGTGCGGGAGGAAGGGAGGCCAGAGGGAAGGTGAGAAGAGGGCATGGTCCAGAGGAGTGCTGTCCATTTAGTACAGCCCCATGTGGCAGACAGGCCACACACCTACAGTGGGCTCACGTTCCCAAGAGAGAAGAGGTTAAGAATGTAGAAAAGGGAACGAAAGTTTACTGAGCACCTGCTGTACATTAATTCAGCCAAAATTTCCTGATCCCCGGCCTGTGGCAGGCACTGTGTGAGATGTTAGGGAACCAGTGGTGATAAAGAGAGATAATGTCCCTACCTTCGTGGAATGTAAATTCAAGGGCCGGCCAGGCAGTGTGCGAGGAACCATGCAAAACCTCTCTCAGCAAGGAGGTGCTGAAGTCACACAGGCTCCCCTTATGTGGTCATTCCAGGTTCTGGTTTTCGTATCTAATAGATTTCTCAGGAGCTTCTCTCTCTCCACTCAACCCCCATTTTTTTCCTGAGTCTCTGTCTTTTCAAAGCTAGCGCTATACTCTGTGAGCATGCCAGGATCCCCATGGGACTAGTGACATCATACGCCATTGGATCCTGCTGCTATATGCACAGTCCTGCAGCTAATGCGGAGCAGATCCTGGCAGAAGAAGCTCAGTCCTTTGTTTGACTCCAGATCTTCAGTTTCCCCTTTAAAAATCCGACTGACATGGTTATTGAGAAACCATATCCTGCAAAGAACCTAAAGCTTAGGAAAGAGTTAGTTGCCCATGTGTCTTTGTTGTCAAACAAAATTTACTGGCAAGTCTCCTATCAACTTTCTGTTCTGGTGGGGATATCACTTATTATGGGGCAGACAGGGTATAGAAAGAACATCTCCTTGCCCCTAACTCCTATCTGTCCTGAGATAAATACCTGTTGCATTCCCTAATCACCAGAGAATGCCTTATTCCCTGGAGTAAAGTAGCCTGAGTGACAAAAGAGGAGAGGAGCCACTTTTGCAGAGCATGCCTAGGAGCCTTGTCTACGTGCAGAATTGCTTAACGTGCATGCCCTGCTCCGTGATTTGACACATACCAGCATCAAATAACTATCTGTCCTGGTCCATTTGGATGCTACAACTAAATACCACAAACTAGTGGCTTATAAACAACAGAAATGTGTTTCTTGCAGTTCTGGAGGCTGGGAAGTCCAAGATCAAGGTGCCTGCAGACTCTGTCTGATGAGAGCCCACTTCCTGGTTTGTAGCTGGCACCTTCTCGATGAGGTGTCACTTGGTGGAAGGGGCAAGGGGTCTCTCCTTGGTCTCTTTTACAAAGGCACTAATCTCATTCATGAGGTCTGTGCCCTCATGACCTAATCACCTGCCAAAGCCCCACCTCCTAATACCATCACCTTGGGGGTTAGGATTTCAACATGTAAATTTGGTGGGGCGCAAACATTCAGTCTATAGCACTATCTGATAAGGCTTTCGAATAATCTTGGACCATTTTACAGAATATGAGTTTACTAGGGACTCTCAGGACTCTGAGAGAGTATGGAGAGCTGCACAGCATAGTTCTTGCATCAGGAGCTCTCCTTGGAGGGTCTGCCGGGCTCCCCTGAAGGTTTGCCCTTCGCTTTAGGGGAAGCACGGAAGGAGAAAATGCCCAGCTCCAGTCCTTTCCACATGCTCACCCGCTCCTCCCCTTTTGATGAATGCTTGTCATTCTGCCTTGCACATGCCTCCCAGGGCCCAGAGGGAGACTGGAGCCTCATTTCTGTGGAGACCTTTGGCTGGACTTTCCTGGCCCTCCCAGAGGTGAGAGGCCGCGGTTCCCGCAGCCTCAGGCTTGGCATCAGCTCATCTCTGGTGGATCCAGGATCCAGATCTCCAATCTCACTACAGCTAGGGCCTCTTTGTCCCAGAGTGACCTCGCCGGCTCTCCCTTTGACTCTTAGCAGCCCCTGCCATTGGCAATTTTCGTTCCAGCTACGAGCCAGTGGATTCCTGAAAGGGACTGTGTGGGCTTCGCTTGCCATCGCGCTCTGGCCTCGGTCTGGCGGTGTGCTCCTCTGTGGTCTGGATGGGGATGCTGAACTCGGGCTGCCTGTTGTTTTTGTTTTGTGATATTTAAAGCAGCCACAGCTCTCCTCGCTCTAATACCATATGCGCCCGGGCTGGAGAGGGGCAGCATCCCTCCTGGGTCAGGGGCAGCTCTGCCGTGTTGTGGTGAGCCTGCCAGAGTGGGGGGCTGATGGGATTTGGAGTGCCAGGGTGGGGAAGGACCTTGGAGCACCTCCATTCTTATTCACCCCGACCCCTCATTTTAATGAAGAGGGTGAGCCTGTTCAGGGTACAGGATGGCTGCTTAGGCCCTAGGGTGATTGGTGGCCGAGCTGGGGCTAGAATTCAGGCCCAGAGATGGGTTTAGTATCAGCTGGTGAAGTTTCTACTTCTGCTCTCCTCATTGGCTCAAAACCCTTCTGAGGCCCCAAAACAAATGTGGAAAATGTATGTGTAGCCTAGCACACTGCCTGGTATATAGTAAGTATTCCATAAATGTTTATCATTACCCTCATGAGCTCCAAGAGATGCAAAATAGTCTTGCCTTTTAGGGGCTTATGGTCTTGTTGAGGAAAGAAGATTTTCACACATGTACACAAGCACAGTTAGGGAGAAACATCGGTGACTATAAGGTTATCTGCTGCGTTACAGAGTATGGTGCAATGGATCAGGCAAGAGAGGAGCCAGATTATTATGGCCTGGAAGAAGTGCCATGGAGAATATAAGAGCGTACTGGAAGAAGCCAGTGCATTCTATCTTCTGGGTAGAAGGGTATATATTTATATACCCAAAGCAATCATCTGAGCCCAAGGGTGGGTGGGGCAAGTCAGATAGGAGCTCAGAACAAGAGTGAGAAGAAAAGCATGGTTGTACCTGGTGAAAAGGGGCAACGCAAAAGCATGTGCTCTTGTCCAAGGGAACTGGTGTGAATCTTTCTGCAGGAGAGGTGGGGTGGTTGGGAGGTTACACCTAAGCAAGAGGGCTCTGAGATCGAGATTGAGAAGCCTTTGAGGCCAGCACTGGGCAGGCCCTTGGTCTCATACCCAGCCCTGCCAATGTGGCATCTTTGAGCTGGGCCAGAAAATGGAGAGGAACAGCCCTGGCAGGGTGGAGAGAAGGGGGCTCTTTACTCATCAAGATTAAGCTGCAGCCGCTGGGGACTCAATGGGGAAACTTCCTGAATGGAGATGGAGGCTGCAGATGTTTAATTGCCTTAAACAAACTTATATTTTCTGCACTGCGTGGATCAGAGCCTGCCAGTTAAAGTAACATAGAAGAGAATATTCAGCCAGCAGTGTGAAGGAAGCATGAAATGGAAAGGATTAGAGGCTGAACTTCTCTTAATCAATGACATTATTATTTTGGCAAGGATTGCAGAAGCTGCAGGTGCTGAGGGAGTGACTTGTTTGGAGGAAAGGGTAGGGACTGGGAAAGGAATCCCAGAACACTTGGTCCCAACCCAACTGCTGCATGAGGCTCTTCTCTGGGATTCAGGCAGAAATGCCTGGGCCATTTCTGTCCAAAGGAGTAGGGCCCGTGAGTCTTCACAATTAGTATCTATATGTCCCTTGGCCAATATGTGTATAACAGTCCATCTTCCACTTTGCTCTACCATCCCTAGAGTCAGAGGGAAATGGGCAGATTAAGTTTATAGCTAGGTTCTCATCCTGCTTGGTTTTGCTAAGACTTTTGAGCCTTAGAAGGCCTTCTAAGTCCCTGAGAGGCTCCAAAGCTGTCATGTCTTGGTGGAGATGATAAGTTGATCAGTTCTGAATTCCACTCTCTCTCTTACTCTCTTTCAATCTTGAAGATCTTCCTGAGTCTTTTGCCTCTTCCATCAGCCAGGATGTTGAAACCATGCAATTTTTTATGATGTCTTATTTCCTTCTTGGTTCTTCCTAAAGTCTACTATTTATCCAGGTCCACTTACATATCTCCTGCTCTATTGTACCAACCCTGCAGCCATGATGTAGCATGAACCTGCTCAACTGTTGTCTTGTTTATTTTTCCAGATGTTCACATGTGCCAGTCATGTAAATCTCCTGGCAAGAAAAAAGGTTGATGATTTTTTTTTTATTGTATTGCTCCCAGGTGATTCGATCTGTGCTGGGCTCACAATAGATGCCCAATATATAATTTCCAACCTGACTGCTGATCTTCTTTTCCTTCCTATGCACCATTCTGTTCATAATACAACTATTTAAAAATTAAATATTAATAAGCATTTACTGTCTCCCAGGAACTGTGCTATAATTCCTTTATATGCATCATCCCATTTGATTTTAATAGTGACACTATTTTCTACTTTTACCCATATCTCATACTTTCCACATCTATAGGAAATTGTCCCTTAACCCAAAGACTAATTCATACCTGGCTGTTTTAGAAGTGCCCGACCTGTAACATTTCTGAGTTATCACTACACAATATGGTCGCAAAGCCCTAGGAGGTCAAATCCTCTCTGCCTCCTGCAGCTGATGGTCTCAGAGAAGGTGGGAGGTCTCCTGTCTCTTGGTGGCAGGAGCACCTGTGTAAGCCCTAATTACCTGGGTCCTGAATATGTTAAGAGAAAGACACTGGGATTGGTCTACTAGAAGAGCAGACACACACCCTGGCTGGTGTCTGGGAAAGTGGATCTGAGTATCTCTCCAACAGGGGCCTCCTGCAGGGATCAGGAAGCAGGGTTCATTGGCATCACCATAGTCTTTTCTGAGTTCATGAAGGTTTCCTATGGTTGGATGAGATAGAATTTACTCATGTCTCAGAGATGCTTTGAGCCCATTGCGATTGGGCCTGTGCTAAAATTAAGCAGCCCTTCAGAGTCATGTCTTAAGAGGCAGCACAGCCATAGACTGCAAGTGAAAATGACACAACTAAAGCAAGCTCCTGGGCCTTGTGGCTTTGGGTGGCTGGATTGGAAGATAGTTGGGGTGTGTGCACTCTCACACTCGAGTAGAATAGCTCTGGATCAAGCAGTGTGATCACATCGCTGCCCCCACAGATGTGGCCACCATCCAGTTCTCCTCGGCCCTGGGCTGATTTCTGCTGTGCTGATTCATAGTTAAGCAAATGAGTCTTTCATAACTGCTGAAGCTGGAGTCGCTTTGTCTGGAGGCAGCATCACTCACAGGATGCACCCAGCAAAGTTTAGGGTGCTGGTCAAAGACAAGGAGTTTATGTTGTTGGTCTTGCTTATTTAATTACCATTTAAATGACTTACCCATCAACCAATCAACTATGCAGGTGGTAAGTGATACAAATATGACTAGAGGAGGCATGCTTTTTTGCCCCTAACTTACAAATTTATTTTGTCAGGTTACAGTAAAAGTAAAATAGGAATACAAATAAACACTAACATGTATGAGCCAGGCACTGTTCTAAGCACTTCTTAGGTGTTAACTCATTTTATCCTCATGACGTTCCTAGGGGCAGGTGCCTCATTTTTACAGATGAGAAAACAGAGGTTCCGAGGTTCGAGTGTGTGCCCAGGTCCCTACAGCTGGTGAGAGGTGGAGAGAGCATTCCTACCTGGCAAGTCTGGCCTTGGCAAGCTGATTCAGAAAGAGCAGTCAGGGCGGTGGGAGGCAGAGCACCCAGTGCAGGGGCCTAGGGGCCCAGAGGAAGTGGCAAAAACTGTCAGATATCACTTCCGGGTTCACTATGAGCCCTCAAGGAAAGGCATCTTATACTTAGACACTGTCCTCAAACTCACTTCTGGGATTAATGAAAGAGATGCATCTCTTGCTTGCCACTATTTCCCATTTAGCCCTGGTACCATATGCCCAAGTCTTCATTCTGGGCTCCCTGGCAATGGGCAGGTTGGTGATAAGTCAAAACTAGGCAACCTTCAAAAACCAATACTTAGGTCTGTGGGAGGTGCTGCCTTACTCAAGGTAGTTGTTCCGGTTATTTCTTGCGGTATAATAAGTCACCTCAAAACTTAGTGGCTTAAAACAACAGCAATCACTTTTTATGTCTCATGCTCTGAGGCGACTGGGCTCAGCTGGGCTGTTCTTGCTCAGGGGCTCTCAGGCGACTGCAGGCAGAGAGTAGCTAGAACTGGGGTCCCCTCGAAGGCCTTCCCCCTTGCAGGCGGGAAAGTCGATATTGCTGTCTGCTGGGACCGGAGCACCTGCACGTGGCTCCCTGTGCGGTCTGGGGCCCCTCGTGTCGTGGCAGCTCTGTCTGTGGGGCAGCCATCCTAACGGAGAGAGCCAGGTGCCATCCCTTTCGCTGCATTCATTTTGTCTGAGGGGAGTCAGTTGCGCCTGTATTCAAATGGAAGGAAAACAGCTCCCAGGGGGAGAGTGTCAAAAAATTTGTGAGCACTTTTTAAAACCACCCCAGAGGTTTTCCAAGTAACTCCACTCTGGTTTAGAGAAACCAGTTATCTGAGACAGACAGGGCCTGAAGAAAGCACGGCTCAGGGTTTTAAGAAGAGAAAACAAGAAGTTGGGCCAAAAGAGGAGGTGGGATAAGAAAACGAGCACCAAGACGGATGACCAGGGAGAGGCCTGGCCCTGCCCCTCACCAGCTGCTGCCCCTGGGGAGGTCGCTCTGCTTTTTGGGCAGCCTTACTTTTCTCACCAGTAACTAGAGAGGAGTGGGAAGTGTGAGCCTTCAGGTTCCTTTGAACTTTCGCTGTCGTGGTCCTGTGATTTTGGAGGGCTAGCATGGTCTTTTGGTCACTTCCAAAACCCCCTGACTACAGTCCCTCAGGCTGACCCCCTTGTGCCCCATGGTGTGGACAGACGACCCTCTGCCCATCAGCACAGGCTGGGGAGCCTGGGACGGAGGGTGACAGGGGGAAAGAGAATGAGAGGGGATGGTTGGGAAAGATACCCATGTGTGGAATAATTTTGAGCTATTTGGAAGTCAGAGGTGGGACTCAAAGATCCAAATAAAGAGCCAGGGATTGCTAGGGCTCAGCGAGGTTGAATGATTTGTCCAAAGTCTTAGCAGGATGAGGCATACTGGATTGTAGAGCTCCCAATACATCATCATTTTGTGTTGGGAAAATGCTCTGCCTTCACTTTGTAGTTACCCTCCTTCCTCCCAGAAATCACATGAAGACATGAGCTTTGCCATGCCTATTGTATGTAGTACAGAAAGGGAAATAGGTGCGTGGTACTGTGCAGTCAATGTGCCGTGACTTCATTCTGCCCCTGGAATGTGGCTGTCTTCTGTGGCAGTGATTTTACTCAGCATCCTCTCCTTTTGCTAGAAGGGGAGTGAGAGAATGAGATCGATATCCGGCACTTCTTCCCTTCACTTCTTTTGCAAACTCTAGTTGTCTCCATTTTACAAAAGAAAAGACTGAGGTGGAGCAAAACCAATGGTCTTCTAAAAAAGGCAGAAGCTGAGCTTTCTGTTCCATCCCTCCTGTAGGCAGTGTGGGTCACTCCAGGTCAGCTGGGGCACATCCCGTTTGCCCAAACACACACTGATTGGGTCATTCTGGGCCTTTGGCTCAGCACTGAGACATTGCATTTTGAGAAGCACGAGGTTGGGACTCCCAGAGGAAAGTTGGGAGTGAAGAAATTTCAACAAATCCTTAGAAATCAAGGATAGAACATGAAGATGTTTGGGACGGCACTGTTGTTTGTGTGTGTGTAAGTGTTCGGGGGCCCATCCCTTGCCAAAACCAAGCTCATTTCTGCATATTTGTTTGCTGAATATGAAATACTCCAAAGATTGCTCTTCATACTTGTTGAATCTGAAATGAAAATGACTCAGCAGAGAGGAAAAACAAGTTTTAAATGCCCTGACTGGCCCCTGAATTAAAATACATGGCCCCAAATCATGTGAGTTTGCTTCTCCCCAGCAAACCCATCTTCAACACACACAAATGCAAGGGCCACGCAAAATCATGTGCGCACGCACACATACACACACACACACAGGACGCCTGCCCCAATTTGACCTAAGTGCCTTTGTCTCATTTCCCCCTTGCACACCAGCCTTTCCAGGGCCCCACCCTTTCCTGCAGGGAAGGCCTGTCTGTGCTTGGGTAGAGGGGTTGGGACTGGACTGCAGGCCATAGCTGATTTTCCAGCAGGGCCAGCACTTCCTCTATGGCCCATGTCACAGGCTCAGTGTCAAGATCCCTGAGGGAAATCTATGAAGTTTTATTCTTCAGCAAAGTCAAGGTCACTTCGGGTTGTCCCTAGCTTTTGGATCTGGAAAGATGGACTATCTGGGAAGAATGACCACCTGCCGAATCAGACATGCCCTACTTTATACACAAGCTGTATTCCTGGAAAGTTGGGTATCACCTGGATTTTGGTATATTCAAATCATATTTTGAATGTGCTGAAAGGATTCGTTAGTCAAAGGAACCCAGCACTGGATCCTTTTGTAAAGCGAAGAATTATTTTCTAATGTGGCTACTCACTCAGTGATTTATGAGTTTGGTAAGTAGATGGAACATTTTTGTATACTGAATGTTATTTTAAATGTACTGTGTGGGATTTGTTATTCAAAGTTACCCAGCATTGAATCCTTTTGCAAAGAACTATTCTGTAGTGTGGAAAAAAAACATTTCATGATTTATGAGTTCGGTAAATTTAGGCATTTCGTAAAGTGGGATATACCTCTAATTCTGCTTCAGAGAAAAAGATGCTTTTGCTAATATCCAGACTTGCGAGAAAAGAGAGCTCTACCATACATGAGTTATGGTCACTCCTAAGGGGCTTGGGAAGAACAGAGGTACTCCAACGTCCCATTTTGTCCTAACAAAACACCCATGAGTGGCCTGCTTTGCTTACTTTCCATATTATCATGGGGTGGAAACAATGAAGCTGTTTTTCCAAATAAATGTAGTGAGCGATTATAGCTACATCTCTAAAGGTGTTTCTCTTTTTATCTATATGTACAGCATCTAAATCTCTATTTATCTATCCATCTCATCTATCATCTACCAACCATCTGGCATGTGTGTTCAGTTCTATAATAAAAAATAAGCATTGCAGTAGGTCTTATGTTTTGGACCACAAAGGGCTGCTGTTTACACCGTACAGAAAGCTGGACCTTGCTCTGAGATCACTGGGAGTGTAAACCAGGGGAGAGGGGCACCTTAACTTCCTGTTCACTTTTTCTCATTTAGCAACTCAAAAATCTTTTCAGCAATTGTCTCCCAAGGTTCCTTGCGGCATCCCCACTGACTATCCTGCCTGAGCACTAGTGTGGAGCTTGTTACTAGGGAATGGTCTGACTTGCTAAAGCAGTTGGAAAAGAGGAGTGTGGCCTCAGGTGCCCCTAACCTAGAGCTGCAGGAGACCCAGGACTGACCAGGAGCAAGCCCTACCTGCTAGAACCCTCCACGGAACAGGACTGTGTGAGGCAGAATGTGCTTGCGCTTTCACTATGACGTGGCCCCGACTGTTTCAGAAAGAAGCTTTTGTAAGCTCATCCAAGGACAGTAATTTGTGAGAAGTTGACTTCTCAGACTTGTTTTTTTCATTCCTGGAGAGCTGCTGATTTCTCGCCATGGCTGCCATACTCCTGTCGGCCTGACCTTGCATTTTACTTTCTGGTCTCCTGGTGACTTTGACCCACAGCCTGTCCAGATGCTGGTGTGGGCCGTCCTGAGACAGAGAGTCAACTATCTCCCATCAGATCTGGAAGGTCCTGATCCCTGGCTGCCTTTGAAGTCAACTTGGAGTGTTCATCCAGCTTGGTTAGGGAAGAGGATTCTGACTATGGAGAGGGAAGTGGGTTTTTTACTACAAAAGACCTATTGTCTCTGAGTCACATATTCACTGATGTTCCTTGAAAAACAGTGGGCTGTGGGCATAGAAACACTGGCCTTGGAGTCTGAGGAACTAGAATTGAGTCCTAACTCAGTCTCTTTCTAACTTTGTGACCCAGGAGAGTAAAAACTAATCTCATTCTGATGTAGAGAAAAGCAAGATCTCTGACCTTACACGACTCATAGTCTGGCTTGAGAGAAAGACAGGTAAAAAAGTTAACTGTAATTCAGTGATGGATGGGAACAGCAGCCAGACCAGGTAAAACCACCTAGGTTGTGGGTGAGGGGACTTAGGGTCTTACTTTCCTACGTTGTAAAAGGTGATGGTAATTTCTCTCCACAGGACTGTTAGGAGGCTCAATGATATGATGTAAGTACCTAATAAAGTGTGGACATTCTAAAAAAGATATAAGCAGTAGTTCTCAACTGTTTCCTGCTTCCACTTTATTCACGTACAAGATATCCTATTTAATAACACCTCTGAATAGCACAAGTGATTCTCGAGACACAGAAGATGTTTCCCCCACACACCTCCAATCCTGGGATCTGCGTGGTTAGTCGGAAAGCACCTTTGATATTCTGATAGCCTGTCCCCAGGAAAGAATGTTTTGTTTTCTTTTGTTTCGTCAGAAAAGCTAATATAAATGACATTAACAAGGAACACGTTTTCCTTGTTAAAAGTCAAAATGTTACAAATAAGGCTACACTCTCCTTTTGGTCACCATTGGCGATCTCTCCTGGCAGACATTGCAGTCCGTCTCCCCCGACTCCATCCCTGAGGGAACCCTTGTTACCAGCATGGTGTTTAACCTTCCAGATCTTTTATGTGTATAAAAGTGTATGACTGTGTGTATATATCCATAAAAATATATAGCATGCTTTACATATACTTTGCAACCTGTTTGTTCACTAAAACCATGTCATGGAAATCAAACCCTGTAAAAATGTGTAGCTCTAACTCATTCTTTTTTATTATTATGTAGTATTTCACAGTAGGAATATACCATAGTTTATAGTGTTCTCCTATTGATAGAAATTTTTCCAAGTTCTTGTTATTTAAAAAACTATGTTTCAGAACACTTTTTTGTGCATACCTCATTGTATATACACACAGTCTTTCTCTAGGGTAGATAATAATTTAATGATGGAATATATGGACCATATGGTATATGCATTTTTACTTAAATTATCTTTTAATTTATATATCCAATGACAGAGTATGGAAGTATGCATTTCCCCAAATTATTGCCAAATCTAATATTATCACACTTAAAAATTTTGCCAATCTGATGGGCAAAATTGGTATTCAGCTACTGCTTTAATGTTTGTCTTTCTGACTACTAGTGAGATTGAATACTGTTAGCTGTTTACTGGCATTATGTTGTCTCCTCTGTTAAATTCTTTTTATTTACTCGGCTTATTTTTCTAATGGCTTTTACAAAATGATTAACAGGGATTATTTATACCTGAAGGTATTTTGTTATATAATTTCTAATATTTATCTTAGCCTGTTGCTTGCCTGTTATGTTTATGATGTCTTTTTGTCTCAAAGAAGTTTTGAATTTTGGTGGAAAAATTTATCATTCTTTTCATTTCTGGATTTTGCTTTCCATGTCTTATTTATGTGGGCCTCATTTATCTTTAACTCAGAGCAAATTCTCCTAGACATACTTTTCTTAACATACTTTTACGGTTCTATCTTTACATGTTGGGCTCCTTATTTTTGTGAGGTGTGAATATACCTTTATTTGCTTTAGAAAAGGCTATGGAACCATCTGAAACTTAGTCACTGATTTTAATTACCCCTTCTATCATGTAGTGCAATTCCATTTATTCATGAGTCTGTTCTGGGTTGCCCCTTCTCTTCATTGTCCTGCTTATCTATTTCTGTGCCAAATGCGTCTCAGAGAAGCCTTCACTGGCCACCTTCCCTAGAATAGCTCTCATTCACTCTCTATCACATTACTCTATTTTATTTTCTTCATCGTACATATATCTCTTTAAAGTTCTTTATTTGTGGGCCGGGCGCGGTGGCTCACGCCTGTAATCCTAGCACTCTGGGAGGCCGAGGCGGGTGGATAGCTCAAGGTCAGGAGTTCGAAACCAGCCTGACCAAGAGCGAGACCCCGTCTCTAAAAAAAAAAAAAAAAGTTCTTTATTTGTTTGTTTGTATACTATAAGCTCCATAATGACAGGGACCTTCTCTGACTTTTTTACTGGTGTGTTTGTCACCTGTAATAGCACCTAATTAATAGACATTATGAAATAGTTGCTAAGTGAATGAATGAAGGCCAAAGACTTGACCAGGGATATTTGCATTTTTGAGTTTTATTTTTTAAGGCTTGAATAAATTGTTTGTCAAAGGAATTTGTACTGTTAACTAAAGAAGTGGGTAGAGAAGGGCCTTTCTAGCTCCTTGATGTGCTTCTATGTATTGGGTTCTGTTCACATGTCACATTGTTTAACACATTGACTACCACCCAAAAAAATCAGAAACTTTTCCTTGTTTTTTTAAATTATGAAAATGGAATAAAAACTTCAAGTATAATTTAAAGGTAAACATAAATAGAAAAATGAAATTTATTGACTTCTATTCATTTAATCCACGTGTTTAGAATTAAATTGTCAATATTAATTGTAACAATAAGAACATCAACAAGGTTTTATATATGCCTCACATAGCCCCAGGGTCAAAACTGGAGTGAGTTACATACAACTCTCATCGCAGTTAATGTGTTAAATATTGAACCATTGGAAAGACTAATTCAAAGGGGCAGAAAAGGGTTGATGTCTGTTCATAATAAGATTTGGGGATACCTACTTTTAGGGTATGAAGTTTAGAATGACCAGATAGAATCACTGAGTATGTAGCTCAAGGTGATCATGAATTCATTCTGCAGATATTTATCAGGGCACTCTGTCGAGAATACAATAGTGAATAAAATAAACATGGAACTACGGCAGGGACATAAATTAAACAATCACCGCATTGCATATATAATTTTCGTGTTTCCCCCAAAATAAGACAGGGTCTTATATTTATTTTTTCTCAAGAAGACACCGTAGGGCTTATTTTCAGGGGATGTGTTATTTTCCCCTCAAAGCCTCAGCTTGCAGCACGCACAGGATGGCCAGGACCTGGCAGGGGGAGCTGACCTTGTTGGTGGGGCTGCCCGCACCTTTCCGGTCACTTCTGGGATTGTAGCTCTCCCGATGGGGCAGATGAGAAGGGCTGCTCCTCTTACTGCTCCACGATGAAATGCATGGGTTGTGCAGATATGCTGCATAGCCACGCCCATCACTAGGTCTTATTTTGGGGGTAGGTCTTATATTGCACAAATGCTTAGAAATCTTGCTAGGGTTTATTTTATGGGTAGGTCTTATTTTCAGGAAAACACGGTAGAAACTATGATCATTTCTATATGGAAAAATTATAAGATGTTTTAGTGTACATAGCAGTCAAGGGGGTTAGAGAACATTTCCCTGAGGAAGTAACCATTGAATGGAGATTTGAATTGGACAAAGAGAGGAAAGAAACTTCTTGATGGAGGTCTTAGGCAAAAGAAAATGGAAGAAGAAAATAAAAGGAGTCCAGTGTGACTGAGGTGGAAAAGTTGATCAACAGAGTAGCTCTCCTGAGGTAGGCAGAGGCCAGATCAAAAGGTAGTATAGTATGATGACAAACAAAAGCAAAGACAAAAGAAACAACAACAACAAAACCCCACGTGGATTTTGGAGTAATACAAACCCTAGCTTCACACAGGAGTTTTGTCCCCTATCAACTGCAGAACCTGATCTTCCTCCTCAGCTCTCTTATGGATGAAAACAAACCTCCTTGAGTTACTGTGAATATTGTATGAGATCATCCCTGAGACGTGTTAGATATACATCGTGTAAGTATAGCCCTTCCAGGTGTTTTATGGTCCTTCTGTGTTTGTTAGCTGCTGGTCACCCTAATTTTAAGCAAAACAGAAATATAATCACTGGTTTTGGATATTCACAGCCTGAAACCAAGCAACAGTTTCAAAAGGAAATTAGTCAACATTTTTCGACCACCTAGAAAGTTTGGCTTATTTCAGTTAAAAACCACTTTTGAGCACAAACGCTGTGCATGATATAAGGTATTATTTTGGTAATCCAAGAATGAGCCATTTTGAAGCTAATGATAAAATGGATTATTTTATAATATAACAGTGTTCTGGAGAATCAAATAGAGGTAAATTTGGCATGAGTTTTGGTGAGGGGAAGAAAGAGAATGAGGTGTAGGAGACATTCTTTGTAGAAGGAACCATTAGGGCAGGTTATGGAGGGGAGAGAGTTATGGCCAGGTACCCATGAAGAAGGTACCAAAAAAGAGGATTATAGGATTCTTCTGCAAAAGACTACTAGGAGAGGGTGGTTAACCAAGGCAGTCCTGGGCCTCAGCACTGTTAACTAAAAAAGAAAGTAATGAAGTTTATACTTTAGAAAAAGGAGAGCATTATTTTTCATAAAGGGCAGCAACCTGCTGGCCACCATTCCAACAGGTTGGGAAGCACAGCCCTGGCCAGAAGCCAGGCACACATGCTTCAAAGAAGAGACAAAAGGGAATAGGATTTTATACTGAGCAGAGTGGTCAAATATACAATATTTAACAAGCTATAGGATGATTCATATATGTTTATAAAGGGAAATCACATGCGTGTAGTTGTGCTTTATCCCAGCCATGACAGGCTGGGAACTCAGTTTTAAGGTGTTTCTGGGGTCCCCTTGCCCAAGAAAGGTTCATTCAGCTAGCAGAGGGCTTAGGATTGTATTTTTAGTTCACAGTCCCCTCTTTTGGCCAAGATATGCCAGAAGCAGTAGCAATGGTCAAACTTTATTTTGTTCCATTATTGATGGGGTAGAGTGGCTACTTGCCCTAGGTCTATCTGGCCCCTTATGGCCCAGGAGAGGTTTAGAGCCATAGAAGCTTACATCCAACTAGGGGTAGACAGGCACTCATTAATCCCCTAAAACCTTTTAAGCAATATAATTGAAAACCAAAAGCCAAAAATATAGGTATAAAATCAACTTATCTATAAATACCAAGCTACCGTAGTCTAAGTTTTAGTTACAGAACTGTAGCAATTACTTATATAAAATAAGTATTTCGTTAAGACCATTCTGTCCCTTAAACTGGTCCTTACTGGTCCCATAGTCACTGGGCTTAGAGGGAGGAGGGTCTGTCTGTATAATACCAGGGCATTAGCAATGGAAAGCAACCCAGGCCCAGTGGGATTTTAGATCAGGAAGATATGTAGGCTTCCTTGAATCATCTCTAGTCTTCAGACTATCATGACTATGGTTTTATTGGAAGTAAAATGAGAGAAAAAACAACATTAATTTGACAATGAAAGAATTTGGGTATCAAAATGGAAAAAGGAGTTTATTCTGTTAGGGAGTCAAATAAAAATGTCATGAAGAAAATTATAACATATATATATATATATATATATATAGTCAAGAAATAACTATGTTTTAGTCCAAACTTTGGACAAATAATAAAACACTTGAAAAAAAAAAAAAAGGACAAGGCTACGATTTAATAATGGGCCTTTCCTTTTTTTCTGAGACATTTTCTCTCTCTAGTTTATCATTTTTATTAAAGGCAAATCATAGTAGGACCAACTCAATTTGTAAAATAAATTTAAGCATACTTGGTTTGATTATTTGCGTAAGGTACCGTAAGAATAGTCATTGGCCATAGGCTTTCTTTTCTTTTTCAAAATTGACTTTGCTGGAACACTCTCCCCCCTCTGCTTTTTAAGCCATTTCCGGTTACTGGGAGGTCTCTTGAGCCAATCCAAGGGTTTAACTACGTATAGAGACCTGTATGAATTGTGAAATTTCTTTCCTTCAAGGTCCCAAAGTAACTTGAGATTTCTGGACCTGTTAGAAAGTGACATTCTTTACTTACCATAGACCAAGAAATGTCATAGATGAGGTATCAGGTCAATTCCCCCCCCCCCCCCCAGAGGGCTTTTACTGGTCTTATAAAAGTCAACCTGATTCCTCAAAGCAGTCTGGTCATATTTGAAAATATGTCCTCAAGTCAAAGCCTTGGTAAAACAACCAGTATCTCTAATTCTGCCCTGTTATAAAAGAAAAACAGATTCTTATGAAACTTATAAAAATAACTACATTGCCATAAAATAAGAATACTTATGAATAGTTTCCAAATTCTGGACAAATCAAGTAGAGAGAAAAATAAATGTTTCAAATTGTTCATAAAATATACTTTACCAATTTGTTGTAAGCTATAAATAAAAAAAGAAAAAATTTTTTTTTGTCTTCTGGAAAACAAAACATAAAAGAATTAGTAACGTTTTAAACAAATGATTATAAAAATTAGTTCAGTCCTATGTAATTAATTCTTGTCTTGCTTGAGGTTAGATAAGCAATGATAATGAATGCATCAGTTTTTTTTTTTTAATAAAGGAAGCCAGTTTCTTTAGAGTTAGGAAGGCATCTAGCTGAGGTGTCTAGATGCTAAACTTGAAGCACCTTCAGTTAAAGTGGAAGTAGCTTTCATATAGAAAAACAAATGTTAATATTTGGAGCACTCTATCTTGATAGAGTTTGTATGTCACAAGGTGTAGGAGCTCAGGAAAAAAAAGGGGGTGGCAATTTCATTGAGTCCAAGTCAGAAAAGTGGAAGAAGAATTTGAAAACATTCTTTGCAGACATGTAGCCAGAAAAGAATTCAGGATTCAGTCTGAATCGTATGATCTCTAAAGTTATTAGAAAACCACTTTTGAGAAGAATTAAAGTAAGATAACAATTATCTGTGGATGACAAAAAGTCTTAGAATACCCATGGTTAAAGAAACAATTGACAAAGAAAATTTGGTTATTTCTGTGGCATATAACAATTTAACATAATAACCATAATTATTATTGATAACATATGTTAAAGCATATCAGAATTTTAAGAATCTCAATATTAATAACATATTTATATAAGTGTAACCTAAAGAAAGTTAAACACCATTTTATATTTGGCAATTCTTCCTGTGTAATTGTAACATACTGAATAAGTCAAATGTGTTTCTCTGAGGTTTTCATTGGCTCTAATATTTAGAAAGCTAGTTTGAGTCCAAAAAGACAATTTAAAAATTTTGATTTTGGAAAGTTTGTCAAATATCAAAGGTTTAAAACACTTTTGTCATAAAACAGGATTATAGGTTACTATAAAACAGCCATTTAGCCCAAGTGATAATTTAAAAGATTTTAAAAACCAAAATTTTTATTTCTTTCAAAAAAACCCTTTTATCTATTTTTCATATTTTATATATGGAATTATTTCTCTTATATCTAGTAGTTTCAATTACATATATTAATTATAATGTTAACTTTAAGTAACCCTTATTTTTGATGAAAAATCTAGGATGTTAAAGTAACTTTGAGCTGTAATCAGTTCCCACTTTTTATGAGCATATCTAAATATCTTTAGTTTTTTATATCATATAAAAATAAGATGTCAAAGTATACAAACTCAAACCTATGTCAAAAAATTGTTTTAGTATTCTAACTTACTTATAAATAGCTCAGATGTTTTATTATATTCTTTAATTCAATATAATATGACCTTAAGATTTTAAATTTTAGTTGGGTAGAAAAACAATTGTTGAGGAGCAGAGATGGAAGGAGAGGTAAGAAAGAAGAGTTGACTCTAAATATTTTGAATGTGCTATTTTTTTTTGTTTTGGAGTCTCTTTTAACTTTAAATCATCCTCTTTAAGGGAGGCTAGAGAGAGTTTTGATCCCATTTGGAAAACTTGGAACATCAATTATAGCATTGTTCTCATTGTTTTGGAAGGTTTGATGGCATCTTTGTTTTAACTGAGTGCGCAAACTACAGGTCTCCTAAGATTTTATTGTGGCCCGCAAAGCTTTAAATCATTTAGGTTAGAGTTTGAACATTTACGAGAAATTTTTATAATTTTTTAAGCATGTTAGTTACTAGAGTCTCTGATGGTGAGGGAGCAGAGACCATTTTCTTGAAACTGAAGTTTTTATAGCTGTACTTAGCTTTACAAGAGAGTCCTCACAAACCCTTATGGACCAGCTAAATCCAACCAACTCCCCCCACCAAACCCGGGACCTACAAAAACATTTTCTCCAGGGGCCAGAATGGAGAGAACAGGGAAACTGGGGTAATCATCCCCCCAAAACCTGGGGCCAACAAAGACATTTCCTTTGGGGTTGGAAATGGAGGCAGCTGGAACCGGGGAGAAATAAAGGGAAGGGGTGCAGAGAAATAAAGTCTCTGAGATCTTTATCCTAAAAACGGGAGATCTTGCATCCAGGGGAGTTTACCTGAGTTTCTCCAGTGAGGTCAGGGAGACAACTGAGCTATCAATGGACTTGTGCAGATGTCAGGGTGTTGCCCTCTGTTCAGACTGGGGGATACTTGGGGTCTCCCTGGGTCCCTTAGCAGTTGGCATTTGTTAACTAAAAAAAAATTATAATGAGGTTTACTTTGGAAAAAAGAGAGCTTTATTTTTCATAAAGGCTAGCAACCTGCTGGGCTGCCATTCCAACAGGTTGGGAAACAGAGCCCGGTCAGAAGCCAGGTACGCATGCTTCAAAGAAGAGAGAAAAGGGAACAGGATTTTATACTGAGCAGGGTGGTCAAACATACATATTCAACAAGCTATAGGATGATTCATGAATGTTTATGAAGAGAAATCATACACATGTAATTGTGCTTTATCTCTCCCATCCTGTCGTGGCTGGGAACTCAGTGTAAAGGTGTTTCCAGGGTCCCCTTGGCCAAGAGGGGTCCATTCAGTTAGCAGAGGGTTTAGGATTTTACTTTTAGTTCAAGCACTGGCTGAATGGCTGCTCACAAAGAGCTCAGGTCTTTGCGGAAAGACATCCTGGATCATGGTCCTGAGCTAGTGCTAGACTATAGCCAAGACCAATGTGTCCAAGATCTGCCTATGTGTTTCTTCTGGGCATGTTTATTTGGGCACATTTATGGAAACACAGTGTTCCTGCTGCTGGAGAAGACTAGGCATGCTGAGACCTGTCTTTTATCCCATCCAAATCAATGCCATGAAACTGTGGTCATCTCCCTCTGTGGTCTGTGGATCATCTACCCTCTACTCCCCACCATGGGACCACTTGAGCCTTCTGTGCTTGATTTGCTTTGGCTCTATCCTCTTTAGTCAAAATCAACTGAATATCTGACTTTTTTTTTCTTTTACCACTTTGGGTGGGTCGGTAAGTATTCTTTTTTTTTTTTTTCCTTTTATTTCATCATATAATGAGGGTACAAATATTGTTAGGGTTACATACATTGCCCCTACCACCCCTTCCCCCCCAAGGTCGGTAAGTATTCTGCTTAGAAATCATCATAGAATGCATCTGTTCCCTAGAAATAGTAGCTTCTCCATGTCATCCTTTTACTCCATCCCCATTATTGCCTATTAAAACCTTGCCCATCCTTCAAGAACCTGATTAGATGCTTATTTCTCTAGGAAGCCTTTCCTAATCACTCTAGCTTAAAGGAATTTCTTCTCTTCATTGACTATTAACACCAAGTTCCCTTGGTATTACCTGGAGGGAACTTTTAAGTAAATAAACTTTTTATTCCAGTTTTATTAAATAGTTTTATATTTATAAAATCATTGTAAAGATAGTACATAGAATTCCTGTATATACCACACCCAGTTTCCCCTATCATTAACATCTTATGTTAGTATAGTACATTTGTCAAAATGAATGAACAGATATTGACACATTAACTAAAGTCCATACTTTATTCTGATTTCCTCAGTTTTCCCCTAATGTCCTTTTTCTGTTCTAAGACCCCATCCAGGATGTAACATTACATTTAGTCATTGTGTCTCCTTAGGCTCCTTTAGCTGTGATAGTTTCTCAGACTTTCTTGTTTTTGATGATCTTGACAGTTTTGAGGATTACTCATCAGGAATTTTGTAGAGTTTTCCTCAATTGGTATTTGTCTGATGATTTTCTCATGAGTAGACTGGAGCAATAAGTTTTGGGGAGGAAGACCATAGAGGTAAATTGCCATTCTCATCACATCATATCGAGGACACATACTATCAATACAACTTATCAACGTTGGTGTTAACCTTGATCACCTGACTTGAGGAAATGTTTGTCAGCTTTCTCCACTGAAAAGTGACACTTTTTTCTTTCTCCATTTCCATATGATACTCTTTGGGAGAAAGTTATGTACAGCTTGCACTTAAGGAATTGGGGGAAGGCGGTAGTAATACTTCATCTCCTTAAGCAGGTCATCTACATAATTTATTTGGAATTCTGCAGGGGAAATATGTCTGTTCTCCCCATTCATTTATTCAATCATTTATTTACATATATGTAATTTACATCAGCACGGACTCATGTATATTTATTTTTATGCTTTGAGTTATAATCCAATACTATATTATTTTCTTGCTCAAATTGTTCCAGCTTTGGTTATTGGGAGCTCTTTCAGTTGTCTTCTGTGTCCCTTTTACATACCTCCATCATCTTTTTGTGTACATACTTCTTAATTTCTGGCACTACATGATACTCCAGGCTCATGTTGTATATTTCCTGTCCCAGACCTAGAATCAGCCATTTTTTAAATGAACTCTTGTTCCAAGGTCTGGGCATTAGGTTTGCTCTTTGCTACTGGGGTGTCATTGCTTCTAGGCCCCTCAGCTGATGAAATATATGTGTGTACACTCACCCATGTATATATGCATATCTATAGATATTTCTATATGTAACTATCTGTATCTTTATTAAGCTAAACATGAGTCTGCTGTCTCCAAATCTAATCTATTTATCACATAGATCATTCTGGGGAAATGTGAAAATACAGAATCTCAAGTACTACTTCACAGATAATGAATCAGGATAAACATTGAACTTATATATGTTAAAAGGCAAGCACATTAAAATTATTGAATGCTTTTCTTGGTTGAATACTGGAATCAATATCAAAATGATGAAAATATCAATTGACATAGTAAATATAAGTTTTACTTTACCACTGTTCGCCATTTGGGTATTCATCTTAGCAAAATTTTGTCATCTGACTATAGTTTTGTTAATTTTAATTCCATAAGTGTATGATCTAACAGAGTTTGAAAATTCTTATATTAGATTATTGAAGGTACCATTCAATTCCCAGAGTACTCCAAATATAGAAATAAACACTGCAAGAACACAAAACTAACTGTGAAAATGATGTTCATTCGTGTTGGTGGTGTCTGCCTCACTCATGTCTTCTCTTTCTGTTTTCTTGCATTGTTGGTGGGCTGCAGACTCCAGTTCCGACACCACCTTCTGCGATGATCCTGGTTTCCAGAATGCCCTTGGTGCTGCTCCTGCTGCTGCCTATCTTGAGTTCTGCAAAAGCTCAGGTTAATCCAGGTAACGCTGCCCTTACTCAGCGCCATGCTAGAAGACCAGCTGAATGTGTTTACACTCATCAATGTTCACCTTGAGAAAAGCCTTGACAAAAGGGCCCAAAAGCTCTTTAAAAAAACAACAACAACAAAACTGCATGGTGAAACATGGGCAAACCAAGAACAGAAACTAACATACTTTTTACATATATACATTATATATAACAGGTTGAATATTGTGAAACATTTTCTGATACCGAGTAGGTGGAGTAAGAGGGCATTGTCTTAAAATGGGAGGTGGAAGAAGCAACCATTTGCTTCTGCATCTTTTGGGAAAAATAGGAGAGAATTTTTAGGTGCTTTAGAGAACTTCTGCAGGTTGGTTTACCAGTTGTTCCTGGCTGGCTTAGACCTGGATTTTACTTGATGTCCTGTTATGCTATTTTGGGACCCAGGTCCTGGGTATCTCAGGCAGGTTCTCTTTCCAACAGGGTGTGGCCATGCTCAAAACAGATGCATTAGGGGAATCTTTTAAGCCAAAATTTGTGGAGTTTTTTTTGTATTACATATATTTTTAAACTTTAAATTGAAGCATGCAATTTTGTCATTTATCTATTATACAGTAATGCTTCTTAATATCCTATCTAAAGCTCGATGCCTTAAAACAAGCATTTGTTTTGTTCATGGCCATGCTTGGTTGAACTGTTCTCTGGTTTGCCTTGATTCACTTGTGTATCTGGGAGTCAGCTGGCTACTGGTTCATTTAGGATGGCCCTGGCTCTGATGACTGGGACAATGTGATCATGCTCTGTTTCATCCTCCAGCAGACTAGCCTGGGTACGTTCTCATGGAAATTTCACAGGAACAGAGCATAAATGGGAACATTTAAGCATTTTCAAGCCACTGTTGGAATCATGTTTGCTAGGTATCATTGGCTAAAGAAAGTCACGTTGCCAACCCCAGCATCAGAGTGGGAAAGCATAAAAAATTGCACGGTAAACTCTGGATACACGGATGGGTGAACAACTGGAGTTATTTTTTTCATTCTGCCATGAATGTAAATACAGAAAAGTATACATAGCTTAAGTGTTCAAGTTGATGAATTTTACAAACTGAATACATCCATGTAAACAGTACCCAGATCGAGAAACAGAACTGTACCAGCACTTCAGAAGCTCTCTTCTTGCTCTTCCCAGTTACTTCTCCTCAGCCACACCCCAAAGGTAACCATTACCCTGCTTTCAACAACATAGACTAGTTTTGCCTGTTTTTGTACTTTACACAATTGGAATCATATGGTGCATCAGTACTCATACCTAGAAGAAGAATTTCTGGTTCATACATAGCATAGGATCTACTGTTCTGCATGGTGAAAAGAATTTTCCAAAGTGATTTACCAATTTACCATCCCATGTCAGTATAAGAGTTTCAGTTATTCCACTGGATTTGGATTCTTGAGGATGCTTTCATTTTGTCTTCCTCATAGCATAAGGATACATTTGTGAAAAATGCTGACTCTACTCCCTTCACAAAATTTTCATGTCCATGGGATATTCTTTATACCCTCAATAGGAAATAATGATCAAAGCTCCTTAAAAATCAAAGAATTATTGGTCGAATGAGTCCAGTGCCTTATTACTACTTTCTCATAATAGGCTTAGCTGGTGCATCTCAGATCTGAACTCGGACACCACAATTTTCTTTGTTTGCTCTGTATTCCTCTCACCCAGTTGTTGAGGTTTGGTTGCCTCCTACTACATTCTCCCTACGCTGAGCTCCAGAGAGAGTGCTGTGTGTGGATAGAATAGTAGGATGTTTTGGTGCTAGGCATGCTCATGCAGAATGGCACGCCATGAGGACATTTAAATGACTAAACCAAGAGAGCTAGCCTTCCGTGTAGTGAGTACACACTGTAGCCCTGGAGCAGGAAATGGGCTGTTTGAAGACAGCAAATAGTCATCTTAATTTTTTTTTCTATTTCTAGTGTCCGGTATTTCTGTTGGCTCTTTCTGCCAGGGAAAAAGAAATAGAGGTCTTGGTGTGCAAAGATCATTACAGGAACACAGAACATGTTGAGGGCTAATCCTTCTCTTTGTCACTTCTTCCTATTATACAAGTTAAACCAGAGATAGGAATTTGAGGCAGATGAGAAATTTTCATTCCTTATCAGTGTTAAAAGGGTCTAGTCATGAAATTTGGGGCTCATGGAATCTTATGGTTTGCAGATTATGAAACAAAGAGTGGGCATATATAACAATAAATGCATGTTGATTTATGGATGACTCTTCAGCAGTCTTTACTGGTGTCTACTGAAAAACTGAGTAAATTTTTGGTCAGTTAGGTTTTCCCCACAGGTTGGCCACATGGTATATAACAAATGTTTAAGCCAGAAAACCTGGGTTAAAAGCAAAGCTGATATAAAGCCAATTTTTAAAATACTGAAATATATTTTAATTGATTATTGGATATAAAACATTTGTTGGAAAATAGTAACTGAGCTAAGCATTAAATTCAATTAATAATATAAGATAAAACAAACTCATTAGTTTAAGTTCATTGCCGAAGACTTTACCATGACTATTGGTCAATGCGCCTTCGGTATTAGCATAAGTTAGTTGATAATAGAGATTTGTGTCTCAAAAGACACCAAGAGAGGATGAATAATCTTTATATTTAAAGAAACTTTCTACTATTCGAGATCGTAAGTGTCAAGTGTCCTACAAGTGTCATTGCATGGAGGCTGCAAAGTAGCAGTAGTGTGGTACAGATCACTGGCTAAGGCATGAAGGCCACAGTGCTGTTGGCTCACTGCCCTAAAGGATCTGAATTTTGGCAAAGCAGGTGGTGAGGCAAGCGGTATTCGTGGCATTTGCAGTAATGGCAATGTTGAAGGTGGCATTGTCAGTGGGGCCTGTAGTATAGGCTAAGCAGGTCTACATGGGAAATGTGGACTTATAGGTGTGTATACATAATCCTGTGTGCACAACGTGCACAATGTGCACAGTGTGCACAATGTGCTTAGCTATCTCTCAGCTGCAACAGTGCACCAGGAGCTGGAACCTAATGATTGTCAATCCCATGGAGAAGCTATTGGAAGAATTTGACAGAGTTTCTTATGTCCAAATCATGGGTCAGAACTATCATTTAGCTGGTGACATCCACATCAAACAATCATATCAACAATTTCTGAAAATCATTTCTACAAATCACCAAATTATTTTGATATTATTAGAATATTTTGACGAATAATTTGAAGTTAATTTAGAAAAAAGTATTTAGCTTACTTATTTTGAGTAACAACCCTCATCATTATCCTGGCTTGGTCATAAATCAGTTGTGTGACACTGAGCAAGTTGTTATATGTCTCTTTGCCCTTCCTTGATCTTTTCACCTGTAGTAAGATGAAGTTGAATTAGATAATCTATGTGATGCTTTCTGCTGCAAATTTGCTGTGATTTTATGATGTGGGAGCTTTATTGCTCATACTGGAAAATTTAATGGGCTTTGAGCTTAGAAGCATAGCCTCCAAACTTGCATGGCTGTTCTTTGTAAGAAAGACCAATTGTCCCCAACTGCCTGCCGCTTCCCAGGCTCAGGGATCTGAAATCAAAACTTCAGGAGAATCTTGCCTTTGGGGCTAAACACATAGGGAGAGCAGATAATTTTTTTTTTTTTTAATTTAAGACCTAAAACTCCACCTTGTGGCAGGTGAGTGCAGAAACCCTGCCCCAGCCTAAACCAGGAGCTGTATAGCACTGGAAGCTCTTCTGCCCCAGGGCATTTTGTTCTCTAGAAGTAGGGCCAAGAAGAGGCATTTCAGGCAGGAGGAGGGAGAGGTGATGAGTTGGTTGTAGGGTAATGAGGTGGGTGGAGGGTAATGAGTGAGAGACTCAAAGGGGCTGTGTAGGGAATGCATTCACCTGGAGGGTCCTTGGGTCAAGTTTCCCCTCATTTCCAACTTGGGCTAGAGCTGCCAGGCTTGACAGGAGAACCAAGGGCATCTCTATGGGAAAGAGAAGTCTTAAGACTCCACAGTCACATGCAAGAATACACTGGGCTGTAGTGTTTGTTTGACCAGACACCAGGGTCAGGCTTCTCTAGGGGTCATAAAAGCAATGTTTCAATGGCCAGTGGGGGACCAGCACCTTATGTTTTCCAGGTAGGAGGATAAATAGAAGTCTCCCGATGATCCCGAAAACCTAGCCCATGGGTCTGAAGTCCTGGGGATCCACCTAGTCAACTAGAGGACTCTTGTGTATAAAGAGCACAGGGGCAGTTGGCCTCATTCTCCTGAGAGCCTGTGACAGCTGCCTGTGCTTGAGAAAGGGAGAAACCTTCCTTCTCCCCAACAGGCAAACCAGGCATTTAGGATCCATGGCGCAGAGCCAGGGCAGGGCAGTGCTGGGACTTCCCATTTTCATACCTCACTTTCTCCTAATAGGAAGCAAGCAACTTGCTACCAGATCAGAGCCCTAGGGGAGGGGAGGTGGTCCTCCTTTAGTATCCAGAATGTGTTCACTTTGAACAAGAGTGGGAAAAACATTCAGGGTTTGGGATTCAGAGAGGAGGAGCTCTTCTCCTCCTGGCCCCAAATTTGTTTTAGGTTTACCACTGTGGTTTTGTTCTTTCCAGCATCAATCCCACATGACAGTGAGTTCTTAGGGTCTAGGCAACTAGTACTGTAGACTATGCATATTGCAATGCATCTTAGAGATATCTAAGTCCCTCTTCCTCATTTTATGATGAGGGAACTGGGAGTCAAAGCAGGTGAGTGATTTGCCAATGCTCACACATTTAGCTGATGGTAAAGTTAGGACAGGGACTGAGGGGTGCTAGGCTCCCAGCCCCAGGTTCATTCTACCATACTACCTGATCCCTGGAAGCAATGTGAGGAAGTGATCTTAATCTAAAAATCGTGTATTGCTGTACAGCCTCATGGTTTCCTTTCTGCAACTTCTAATGTACATTTCTGGGGTAAAAGGTAATTGAGATTTGAGGGACAGCCCAAGGCCAAAGAATAGAGTAAGACTAACAGGGTCATATACAGATCATACCTAGAAAATTAGTCTCATTATCATGCTGAATGAGGAAGGTGGACCTAGAAGCCCTTTAGCCCTCACAAAGAAACTGCAGTACTAGGGATGCTGGTTCCCATCTGCACCAAGTTGTCCCTTTATCCTCACCCTTTCCCCCCAACAAGGCTGATACATGTGACTTCACCTACACACATTTGCGAAGTGGAAAATCATTTTTGTTTTCCTGGGTTCTCATCATTCGTGTCCCTGGAGACGTGCTGAGAGGGCTTATGTGGCCTCATCCGTTAATGAGAATGTGATGCTGGTTTCTGGTTTCTGAAACCAAGCCTGAGGTGCTAATGCTGTGTGCATGTGTGCATGCACGTGTATGTGTGCATGTGTGCATGTGCACATGCATGTGTATGTGTGTATGTGTGCATGCGTGTGTATGTTAGATGGCCTGAGCAGGACCCTGGGAGGGAAATAAAAGGCTGGGAAGAGACCTCTCTGGTAGACTTTCTCTTAAGTGAGCAATGTTAGTTGCTGCCCAGATTGGCTCTTTCTTGCTTGTCTGTTTGTTTGTTGAGTCTACCCTGAGGGTGGCCTCTGGTATCCTTCTTGCCAGTGAAAGGATCTTTCTCTGGGAAAAACTGAAACTGATCTGTCCCTTGAGACCCCTTTGTTGTGCCAAATAGGGAAAAGAGAACGCAAAACTCAAAGAAAAGCACCGATTAATATTCAATGAACACTTAATATTTTCCAGGTGCCATTTTAAGTGGTGTCAATAATTTAATCTTCTCCATAATCTTGTGAGTATTATTATTATTCCAGTTCTACAGAGGGGAAATTGAGGCCCCCAGACATTGAGTAAGTCACCCAAGGTTACCGGTGCAGCTCTTGCCCTCTACCCTGTGCCTCCTCTGCAGGGTGAGACACCCAACACCAAGGCACAGGAACCTCAGATCATGGGCCAGCTATGAATGGGCTCCTGGGGCCTGTGAACCCCCTGCAGTTATACCCCCGACTTAATGTGTGGAGGCAAAAGTGCATTTTCCAAAGGAGAAGTTCTCTATTATCAGATACTCAAAGGATTCTGTGACCAGTTCCAGAAAAGGCTAAGAATGATTGATTTAATCCAATCTTCTACAAATGAGAAAATAGGTTCAGGAAGATAGAGTGATGGGGAGGAAACATGTATGGAAAGACTATGACCAGGCCTGACTTTGAATCCAGCCTCTGCCACCTACTAGCTGGGTGAGCTTGGCCAGGTTTTTAGCTTCTTTGAATCTCTCAGTCTTCTCATCTATTACTGACCACTACCTAAAGGGCTCTTATGAAGAGGATATACAAAAAGTACCTAACATCGTTTTAAGCATACAGAATGTGATTAATAAAGGCCAAATCTTCTGTCCTTTTCCTTAATTTTATATGTTGTGCTATGATAACGGCAGACTACATTAGTCTTTTCATTATTCTATACTGTCTTCTATATGTTAACTTAATTATTTAGACTATACTTTAAAACAATTTTCTTTTCTTAAAGGGCAGAGTTTTCACACTTCTTGGTCCTTATGTCGTAGTATAAAAGGTTCCAAATGCATCTATTGTATGAGCACAGCTTTCCATCCAAAGTAGCCAGCTGAATTCCCTGTCCCTACTCTAAAACTTTGCCTTCACCTTGTTGTTTTGCACTCTGAGGCCTAAATTCCTAGCTCATAAAAAGGTGGTCAGATGAATTGAAAGTAATACAGGAAAGCACAGAGCTCTACTTTCCTGTGGTCAGTAGGGACAGGGCCGTGGAGACCTCGTCTCCTTGTGTCTAAACGTCAAGGCCAGGAGCAAACTCCTGGGGCTGCAGGAAGAGCACCACACAAAGGCCCTTTCTTGCACCTCTCAGTTTTCACCGCTACCTCAGAGCTCAGGCTTGCTCAGGGCTTCCATGGGGAAAGATCAAGAATCTGCAGGAGAGCCAAGAACGTTGGTGGGAACAGACAAGGAGCCAGTGACCCTGGTTACTGCAGAGTCCTGCATTGGAGCCACTAGGGCCATACATTACCACGGCTTCACATACTTGCTTGTTGTTGCCTTTCCTAACAGCTGACAGTAACTCTAGGGGCTTGAAGACTATAGGGTCAAGATATACAATATAGAGATGTAAGTATATAATATACATAGATTGATATAGATATAATGTAGGATAAGGATATAAAACACGATAAATATTATATATATTTACATGCATTTATTTATGTTCATGTGTTACCCAACCAGATCAAATCTCCAGCGTCCTGCTAGTTGAGAGATCCTGAAAGTATGAGAGTGAGCTAGAGCCAAAGGCATTTGCCAGGCCAGGTGAAAAGAGGAAGGGAAAGCTTTGGAGTGTAAGAAAAGGCACAGAGGCACAAATAGAAAAACAGGAGGAAGGTCATTGTCATTGAGGGGTCATGAGGAGCTAGGAAGCACATCATCTTGGGATTCTCAATGTGTGATAAACGCTTTATGATCCAAGGCCTTGTCTTCACCCAGTGTGAACAAAACACTATGCCACGTTCTCCTTCCCGGGGTACAGTTTCCATTTGCTATCATATTTCCACAAATCCTGAGACCAGGATGTTCTAAACTTGAGACAGGCAATAACCCTCCCTGGGCCCTCTGTCCACGTTGCTCTCCCACTTGTTGGTCTTGACCCCCGGGGTCACAGTGCTGACAGTGTGTGTGCTGACAGCAGGGTGCGATGACAGCGTGGAATGGTGACTACACCATGGCAATGGCAATCAAGAGATCTAGATTCCAGTTCCAGCGCTGTCACTACCTAGCTTTGTGACTGTAGGCGAATCTCTCTCCCTCACTTTGCTCACTTAGAAAATGGGGATAATAATTTTGCTCTCTGAACTTCACAGGGTTACTGTGGGAATCTAAAGGAAGAAAGGAAGTGGATGGACTTTGGAGAGTTATATGCAAATATCGAGGGTTGCAATTTGTTACTGTTGGAAGAGAAGCAAATTAAAATAACCCAAACACCACAAAATAGTAGTTTCTATCAAGCAGATGATGGGGCAGGAAAGAGAAAAAAGGGCACATTAGTGACCATTATGGTCTCTTGTGGTCCCCATGAGAGACTCAAGTTGCCTTTGGGGAATGGGGCTTCTGACAGTCCTGAACTCTGGCCATCTGACTCCAAGGGAATGCAGGGCCCCATGCCTGGGCCAAGCATATCCATTACAATGTATTTTTTCTGGGGAGAATAGTGTGATTGTTGACTCAGTGCTTGGTCTTAGCCAGCAGGTCTCTGAAGAGCATGGTTGTGGCAAGATAGGCCTCCCAGAATTTTTTGGTGGTTTGGACACATACACAGTAAAATAAAGGAAAAGTTAAGACATTCAAATCAGTGAGAATTTTTTTTATAGGCTAAAGTGGGAGATGATGAGCTGCTGAAAAAAATATGCAACTTTTTTTTTTCCTGCTTCAAAGATTTTGATGACTTTGGTCTTTGTCTTATTTGGTGTGATGATGATCTTTTGTGTACCCATGACCAGTACCTATTACAGTGCTTGGCTTATATAGGTATTCAATAAATGTTTGAGGAACAAGGAGAGAGAGGAAAGAAAGAAAGTCAAGGAACTCCCAGACTTTTCTGTATTTTCCTGCAAAAAAAAAAAAAAAAGATCTAAATGATGCCATGTGAGACTTGATCTCAGAATGATATTGAAAAGCTGAGAAGGAAACCCTAGGAATATCACCCCTTTAAATGATGGGAATGCTAAGTTTGGAGTGAATAAATCAGGGCTACAGCTACTAATGTGAAGTACCCGGGGCCCAGTCTTCTGGTGTTGGAGGGCTGGGAGTGCCCAACCCCTGCAAAGCTAGAGCAACTCTAGGCTGTGCGGGAGGGGGAGGTCTCTGTGCTTATTCGTAAGTGCCTAAGGTCTCCCTGCTTTAGTATATAGGCAGAGCATTTTGATGGTTATTAATAAAGGAAAATGTGTGTGAATTTACCCAAATATGTATAAATCTCTTTTAGTGTTTCAAGGGAGGAATTCAAATTCAATCTTTCAGGTACTATGACCTATATTAAAGTTATGAGGTACCCAGTGAAGTGTATCTACTATGGACAAACACTGCTAACTTTTGAGAAATGATTTGTCCTGGCATGAGAAGAGCCCTGGCTATGGGGATAGGATCAATACACCTTGGGAAAGCTGTAATTTTAGTTTGTTTGTTTGTTTTTAGTAGTTTAGACAAACATTTAGGACCTTGTAATAGTTTTTCTTATTGAGGAACTAGCTCAATAGTAATAGATAGCCATACCAATAATAACAACAACCATGTGATATATCTTTGGCTAGTGGTTGTGCTTCTTGATTAAATAAAACTAATCCCTAATTTCTCTTATGAGGATGAATCATTTTTTAAGTTAGCAATGCTTGCACACAGAAGGTACATGTCATTGTTAGACGTTATATCTTGAATATAGGTTATAGAACCCAAAAAATAGAATCTAAATTCCTCCCTTGAAATGCCAAGAACAGGGAACTCACACATATTTGGGTACATTTAAGCACACTTTTTCTTTATCTGTAGCCACTAAAATATCCAGCCTGTGGGTAGAAACTGGCTTGGCTCACTTCCCTGTGAAGCTGGGGTGGTCTTCTCTTGGAGAATATATTTGGATCTTCAGCCTTCTTAAAACAATATGAACCTAGTGTCCAGATTGGCCAACTGTTAGAGCGGTTGGATGGATCTGTCCTTACTTGGCAGAGCAGAATATCTTCACACTGGGTAGTTGGTAGGGTATAAGCTTTAACTCTCGGTCATTCAATGCTTCTTAAAAACTCCTGCGTGTTCTCTCTTCCTGGCAGGCCCTAAACTCTAAACCTTGTTTTATAAGACTCTCAAAGACTTAGTTTGGCTTTTCAGAGAGTTTCTCCTTAGATTTTTACATTCCGCCTCCACACAGCCCCAGCATTTGGCACATGCATGTGATGAGCAAGACAATTGCTGCCTGCTCAAAGGATCTCAGGTCTCATTCAAACGCTCTGCCGATTTTGTCCTGTAGCGACCTCTATGAGGGCCAAGTCCAGAGTCAGCCTCTTGCACCTGATCCAAATTGGCAAATGGCTAACAGTGGCTGCAGAAGTTCCCTCACCTCTCTGAGATTCTCCCTACTTGATATCTTAGTCTCTCCATTCTCATTTCTTCAGCAGCTATCAGATTCCTCCAAATAGATGACTTATGAATTTTATCTAGCTTTTCCAGTTACTCTTGGGGAAGTGCTGATTACTGCAAGCTACTCCATCCCACCTGGACATAAAAATAAAAAGGTAACTTTTGCTTTGTTGCCACTGTGATTCATGTTAATTGATTATGTTTCATTTTTTGAATTGACTGCTAGGAAGCTCAGAGTCAAAGTTGAAGCCCATCAGCAGTCAATAGTATAGAACCAAATGTAATATATTTTATATATTAATCTTAGCTCTAGCTTATCTTATTGTTAGTATTCTCTTTTCCCCTTATCTATATTTCCTCACTTATTTATTTTTAACTTTTTAACTTATGCAGCTTTGGAAACCAACATCTTTACTGAATGAGTCAGAGTAAAAATAATTTAAAAATAAATAGTATCTAATCTTTGTTAAAAATTACTGCTCTAAGTGCTTGACATAGCATTCCTACAAACAAGTACCATTATTACCCTTCAACTGAGAGGCTGAAAGCTTGAGGAATCTTTCTGAGGTCATAAAACCTCTGAATTACTTAAGAGAGAGTGAATGTAATACTTAAAAGAAATAATACTCTCTTCTCCTCCCCGTAGACATCATTTATTGATCCCCATTATACTCCATACTGTATGCTAAGTTCTTTGTATTTATTATATTAAATCTCTACAACAATCCTACTTGGCAGGATTATTAAAGATGAGAAAATTGACATACACAGAGGTCTGGTAACTAGTTTTGGAGTCTCACATCTGGAAGTGGAAGAATCAAGTTTTAAGTGTAAACCTATCATGATTCCAAACCATGACCCAGTTTTCTTCTCAACTCCTGACCTTCATGGCAACCCAGCTGTCTCTTAAATGTACCTCCTTGTTGGGGGAGAGGATATATCATTTTGCTGTGAAGGCTTCACTGACTTTGTTAACCAGGAAGAAGAAAACATTGTCTGGTTCATATCTTGTACCCTGAATCCCACTACAGCTTGGGGACTGCTGTCCTGGAGCTCTGCAATAATTGTTTGTGGAAAACATTTTGGGCTTTCAGGAAACCTGCAATCCTAAAGGGCTATCCTTAAGGGGAATTTCAACTTGGGCAAAAGAGGTCTTAGTGAAATAGCCCCATTATACCTAAAGAATAATCCTGTAGACCGAAGGAAAAAAACACAAACAATCTGTCTTGGCCCCCGGTGCAATCCTGTTGTGTCGATACTTATCTGCACATGAACCAGTTGGAAGTAGCCGGCTACATGGAGCTTGTGGGGAGCAGGGAGCTCTGGTGACAGCTTCTTTAATTGGACTATCTTGTCATTTGATCACGGTAGCCTGGGGTTGAAGAAGGAATAACCAGGGATCAGGAGACATGAGTTTCAATCCTGGTTACACCAGTCATCTGGGTGTCCTTGAGTAAGTCAGTTCACCTTTGTGGGCCTCAGAGGTTCTGATATTTCACATAAAGCCACTAGAAAGGTTGGGTTCTTAAATTCCCTTCCTGGTTGTAAAGTTTTGTGATTGCAAATGTTGCTTTAGACCATAGGTTGGCTTGGGCCCCCCAGTTAACCCCAATTGTGCCTCCCCTGTCAGTCTTGTCTCTCTTGTGTCCAGAAAGGCCCAGGTGGCAGATCTCTGTGCCTCAGGCCTCACATGTGCCATGTGTGTGTTTTCCTGGAACCCGCACATAGGACACTCATTGACGGGGAGCCCGTGGTCTGGAGCTAGTAGTGAGACGGTAAACATCATGAAACAAGCAGCCCTTTCAGGCTCTCAGCCTTGGCAGGATAGTATGAAAAATAATTCTTGGGAAGCTGGGGCCTGGTGGCAGCTGCTTCTCCTCAGCCTGCCTGCCAGGCCCTACCAGGGCTTGGAGAGCTGGGGCTCCCTGCTGGGCGCGCGGCAGCCTGTGCTGGTAGTTTTCCACTCTGGGAAAATGGAAAGTGAATTGGCTTCTCTGTCCAGGAGATTGGTGGGTAGTGGAAGCATCAGGAAACCACTAAGACAACTCAGCAGGCAAAATACTTATTTGCTGCAGGGGCTCTTGCTTCCCTTGCTGTTCCCTACGTTTTCATGCTTCTTTACATTTTATAATGTAAGGAAGGCAGATGGGTGGGCTCTGATGAACACAGAAGTGGACTTGGGGAAAAGTGAGGGGACCTGACATTTAGGACATGTGCCAACTTGGCAGTTCTGCGTCTTCACTATTGGCTGGGATCCCTTCCACAGAAGGAGTGTACCGAAAATAGGCATATTCAATGGGAAAACCACACTGGTACTGCTAAGAAGTGCCACGTTGATTGCCCCGGGCTTCTCCTGGTTCCAAAGATCCAGTAGGATGAGAAAGGCCATCCAAGATCAACTTGTCCATGTTCCTGGGCCCTTTCTCTGAAGCTCCTGGGAGTACAGATTTACCAAGAAACTTTGCCTATTTCCTTAATGTGATTATTGCTGACTTACTGGTTCTTATCTTTTAATTCCCTATCCTCATCCTTATATTGCTTTGTCCAGATTTCTAGACCTCCAGTCTAACTTTCATTGTCTGAAGAAGGTTTGTAATACTTGTAGCCCTCCCTGTCTTTTTGTCTACTTATTTATTTGCCAGATGTGTGTTAAGCACATAATGGGTGCTGTGTGCTGGCAGGTGCTGAGGGGAAAAGGAAGAACCTGGCATGATTATTGTTCTCAAAATTGCTTACAATTTCAAGGAAGAGGTGAACAAGCACAGGTGAAATAGAAGTTCTATGTCCAAGGTTGTTATTTAAAAGAGCCCCAGCCCCACTGCTTTTATCCCCATTCCATGTTTTAGTATTTTCTATGGCTTTGTCACACTACTTGAATAGTAATAGCCAGTAACAGCTATTGTCAAATAGACAAAGTGTGTCTATTTGATTATTAAAAGTCTATTGTCTTATTTCCATCTCCCCTACTAGAATGTGAGGTCCACGAGATAAGTTATTTTATCTGTCTTGTTTACTAGTATATCTTCAGAACAATACCTGATACACAGAAGAGACTTATTTATTAAATGAATATATGAACATTCATTAAAGAAATACATATGTTGACTAAATACATGAAGGGAAAGGTAGATTGCAATAAGGCGTATGGTGACTCAGACTTATAAGGAAGCCTCATATATTTAGTCAATTTACCCTTGACTAAATTCCCAGGACTTTGTTTTTAAACCCTGTAATAATGCACAACAGAAAACTCTTTTGTCACTTTTCAACAGACATTTATTGAACACTCAGTTAACGCCAGACACCCTACTAGAAACTGGAGATACAACAGAGAGAAGGATAGACATGATGCTTGCTTTCATAACACATACTGTTTAGTGGGAAGACCAAAATTAAACAAATCATTATTTATATTACAAGCGTGAAAAGTGCTATAGAGGAAAACCAGTGTGTTAGAAGAGTATATAACAGAGATTCCTAACTGGGGTGGGGGTGTGGCTGGGAGGAACCCCCTGGGGGAGTGACAGGCTGAGAGCTGGAGGATGAGCTGGAGGGTGAAGGAGAGAGGACGGGCATTCAGGGTAAAGGGAGCATCACATACAGAGACCGTGAGGCTGGGAGCTACTTTGTGCATTTAGGAATGGAAACAAGGCCAGTGTGCTGGGATATGGAGAGCAAAGATCTGAGCAGGGATGAGGGTGGGCAGAGATAAGGCCAGCGAGTAGGCTGATGCCTGATCATGCAGACCTCATAGGTCACATTTTCTTAAGAAGAGTGGAAAACTGTTAGAGAGTTCATGTCAGATTAAAGTTTTAGGAAGCTTGCTTAGAGGGATAACAGAGGACTGAGGAAGAAGAGCTAGAAAGCATTACAGTGGTCCAGATGGGAGGGGTTGGGTGCTACATGGGAGGAGTGGAGAAAGAGAGAAATAGCTGAACTTAAGAAGTTTGCAGGATGTAGAATTTGTAGGACTTGCTAAAGGACTGGATGATTCTCAAAGGCCAAGTTTACTTCTGACCCTTTAACTGCCTCCCAGCAAGAAAAACATATCACCTACCATTCCTGAACTCTTCCTCTCCAAGAATTCTGTATTGTTCTCCAGACAGAAGCTGACTCAGGGAGAGCCCTTCCGATTCTCATCAGTGCTGTTGCCACACTGCTGTCTGCACCCAGTTGGCCTAAAGCCCTCTGCATGATGGAAGGGCTGGATGGATGAGGAGGAGAGGCCACTGATGCAGTTAACATGTTCTTTGTGCGGAGAATTGAAGCCTTACTTACCTCCCCCGATCCCAGTTGCTCTAGTTCTCAAGCTTGCATCACCTAGAAGTCTGATAGAAAGAATCACTGTTTGCTGCTTCCTCCACCTACCAGAGTTTCTGATTCAATAGATCAACCTGAGGCTGAGAATTTGCATTACTAATAAGTTCCCAGGTGATGCTGCTGCTACTGCCGCTGGAAGCACACTTTGAGGGCCACAGCTCTAACACAATGACAGCTGAAATGCACTCGCAGTAAGGAGATCCAAAAGCCTTCTGGAAGGGAACTGGCACTCCTTTGATACCACATAGCAGAGTTTCCTATGTGGATCTGCCCCCATCCTCCCACCTCTGCACTTCATATCTCTTTTACTTCATTTTTCTCATTTGCTAAGTGGGGAAAGTTATTGGATGGATTTAGTTAGGATGCAAAATACAAAGGATTTCTAAGTCCAGGATACAAAATCCAGCTGAAATGTGTCGTAGAGGCAGCTGCAGCAGCAGCAACAGCTCTGTTACAACTTCCTGGTTGGTGTTCCCAGAATGAGCCCTGCCTTGGTGGGGAAGTCATTTGCAACAGTATCATGATTCACCCTGTGTGACCTTCATTCTTCATTTCTGGTTTACTTTGGATGTTCCAAGAAGCAGAGGTTCTCATTGCATCCACAGCCCAGTGTCTGGAGGCGCATGATAGCTGGGAATGAAAACCCAGTGGGACTGTCAGTGTGGATTTCTCTGACTTCCCAGCATGGCCCCAGAGAACCATCATGTGTCCCAGCTGGAAGGGACCCAGGAGTGGTGGTTCTCAAGCCTGGCCATGCAGCAGAACCTGGGGACTTTAGGAATATGTAGGTTCTTGGGCTCAGCTTCAGATATACCAAAGCAATACCTCTAAGAGGAGGTTCACAAATATATATTCTAAAACTTCTCCAGGCAGTTCTGGAACAATTGGCCCATGGACTGACTTTTAGGGATCACTGCTTTAAAGAACTATTAATTGCACTTCCTTGCTTTCCACAGGAGGAAACTGAGAACCAAAGAGGGTCAGGAGCTTGCTCAGATCCCGCACGGTATAAGTGGTAGAGCCAGGAGTGGATTTGAAGCCTTGATTTTTCAGAGGTTGTGTAGCTCAATGGTTATCACAGGCTTTAGAGTCAGATTCTAAGATGAGTTAGTATTTACTCAATGAATGCCTTTGTGCAGTTAAAACTCCTAATGCACAATGTGTGATCAATGGGAAATATGAAATATTGAGTGAGGAAATACTTATCATAGTGCCTAACACTTGATAAATTCTTCTCAATGGATGCTATTATTACTCTTTCATCGAATTTAAGAAACTGCCGACCCTATGACGCATCATTACTTGATGTGCCTCAAAGAAGAAAACACTGCTGCCAGTTAAATTATGACACTGTTTACTTGTTAAGTGCGTCCAGGTTTGAGAGATGTTATTATAATACGTGAAAAGTGGCAACTATGATATTCTTCTCTTTCCTCAACCCTATGAAGATTCTTATATTACTGAATTAAATACTTAGCAGTAAATGCAAATTCCTGAAGAAGAAGATACTTAGTGTGGTTGAGGAACAGCAGGGAGGCCAGTGTGGCTGATGGAGACAGTGGGGTGGGGACAAGGTGCAAGACAGCCAGGGGACAGTTTATGCAGGTCCCTGGAGGAACAATTGGAATTTTATTATGAGTGAGATGGGAAGTTACTGAAGGGCAGAAGGGTTCGAGCAGAAGAGTTTTGTGATCTGACTTACATTTTAAAAGATGCATGGGGGGAAAAGTGGGCAGAGGGAGAGCAGTTAGGAGATGGTTGTATTATTTCTGGTGTTGGAAGACAGTGAACTGGCTTACAATGAATGGTAGTAGAACATGTGGGAAGGAGTCGGTGGGATATGGAGATGTCTTTAGGGTAATCACCAGGATTTCTTATCAGCTGATGAACTAGATGTGGGGTACTAAAGGCGTCAAAGATGGCCCCAGACTTTTGGCTTGAATCCTTAGAAAAGCAAAGTTGGCTGAAATGGAAAAGAGTGGGGAATGAGGTTTGGAGGGAGTCTGCATTTTTATTCAACATTATTCCTACTCCACATCTGTATCTGTCTCCAAAGTTTGTCTCCTTTTTGCAATAAGTATTTTGAGCACCTATTCTCTTCCCAAATGAGAAATAAAAATGAACAATATACAGTGCCTTGCCCCTACCTCAAAGTTTGCCATCTGTCGGGGAGATAGGACATCACACAAATAATGATATTACAAAGCAGCATGTATCTAATGCTACAAGAGAGGTATAAAAAAATGTCAGAAATCAAGGAAAGAGACATTTATTGGAATTGGTACTGTTCTCTCTCAAAAATCTTGCTCTTAGTGTAAGTTCATTACGTTGCAAAAGGAGAATGCTGGCATAATAACTTTAACTAATCTTTCCACTTTGGGTAATCTGCCTCCTTGCTGCACCCCAAACAGCCTCCACAATGAGCATGCTCTGTCCTCAGGCTTACCTTTGCACTTCCTGTTTCCTTTGCATAAAGCATCTGTCCTCTCCAGAGCCACCTGGCTTGCTGTCTCTCCCTTCACTCCACTCTCTGCTCAAAGTCACCATCTCTGAGGTGCCTTCCTTGATCTTTTTACATAAAACAGCACCTATTCTTTTTCCATACTTGATTTGTCTTCACAGAACTTGCCATCTTCTCTCATATATTTATTTGCTTATTGCCTGTTTCTGCACACTGGAATGAATACTGTTTGACAAAAGGTATTCTGTCTGTTTTCTTTACTGCCGTATTCCCATAGTGCTCAATAAATTGTTGAAGGAATGAATTAATAGATATAGGAATTAAAATAAACTGTGGTTTGGAAAGCAATGGTGGGGTTGGAGACAGGACTGGATTCTGAAGAAAGCTTTAATTTCAGAAGAGAATGTGCCGGAGAGCAGCTCTCTTGCTAATCTGCAGGGTTTCTCCAGCAGCCTGGCATCTTGGAGGGCACAGCTTGCAGCGGGGCACTCTTGGTTAAAGTAGAGGGGTCATTCTGGTGTATTGCAACAAACTGGGTTGGGACACAAATATGATCTGGGTCAAGCCCCTACTTCTTGATAATAGCTGTGGGCCTTCGGCTGTTGTCCTCATACAGGTTGAGCATCCCTTATTCCAAATGCTTGGGACCAGAAGCATTTTGGATTTCAGATTTTTTTGGGATTTTGGAATATTTGCATTATATGTATGCTTACCCAGCTGAGCATCCAAGATAGAAAAATCTGAAATCTGAAATGCCCCAGTGAGCATTTCCTTTGAGCATCATGTTGGTGCTCAAGAAGTTTTGGAATTTTGGAGCATTTTGTTTTTTTTTT